>JADLZN010010251.1:0-23273 GCA_018155175.1 Sinocyclocheilus anophthalmus | reverse complement strand
ATATGTGCTGATATACTTCTCAGTTTAACGTCGTCACAAAAATGTAACTAAAATGATATATTTCTCAGCCTCTCTCCTCTCCGTGTGCCCTCTGAAACCTTGGCATCAGGTACTCGAGTTTCACTCCATGCAAGTTATGAATACAGTAGATGGCATTACTTTTTCTTTCTTACTTGTATTAAATAAAGCTCTGTTTCTGCTGTTTGCAGGATGTGTGTTAAAATCAGCTAATGAGAGAACACCTGTGAATACTAGGGTTGTAGTTCTTTCCCCTGTTGTGAAAAAGGTGATTAATACTGTATTACGTCTTTCATATTAGGCCTATGTATGGTCACATTCATGTCTGTGTGACTAAGTGCTTCCCTCTTGCATTCTACTAGAAATGAGTAATGCTCCTGATGATATCACAGGGTGAATAGAGTCTGGACGTCAACAGGATAATGAGGAAATCTTCCCTTTTTAGTGTTTTGCAGAAAAGGAACAACCAATAAAATGCAGAAAAGTGACGTTCAGCGATATTGTGAGCGTTGGAAACGTATCGAGCCATAAACGTGGTAAGACAGAGCAGCAGGACTCTGGAGTAAAGCTGGTTGAAGCAAGCGAGATCCCGAGACGTTTCCTCAAGGCCTGGGGATGAGCGTGAGAGGGAAGCCTTTTCCCACAGACTCATCTTTAAGTTTCCTGCCAAACCGGTCATTTTCTTTTCTCATTCCACATATTGACATTTTTGAAATTTCAATGAAATGCATGTTCCTTTTGTGTGCATTTCTGTTCCTTATAGATCATCTCAATCTGAGAGGACTTCAGTCGAAACCCTGGATCATATCTGACCAGCAGAGGACAGTCAACACTTCTTCTACATGCTTGGTTTACATTTCTACAAATATTAGAATGGAATTGAATGGCCATGCACTGGAGTGAGTCTTCTTAAACAAACACAAGCGCTGGATAATATACAACTCTTGGAATATGCCAATGTCAAATGAAGTTAAAACTGATCAGGTTATGTATACTGGATGATTTTAATCATCAAAATGAGAAAGCAGCAGTGCCTTGAGGTGCTCGTGGAATAGGTTTTTACATGCTTTAAATGAAAAGAGAACCTTACAAATGAAATCCTATTAGAAAAAAAGATTAGAATAAATATTAAAAAGACGAATGCTTTTGCTCTTTTTTAATGTATCACCGAGCATTAAAAAAACACTGCCTTAATGTCTTAAATTTAACCTCAAAACATCAACACAGCCGTTCTGGCCACGTGGGCTATGAATCAAAATATCAGCCAATCAGGAAAGCGGAGGGGAGCGCAGCGAATAATCGACCAATCAGAGAGCAGTGGCGTTGCTAAGCAGCTCGTGTGACTAACGGCAGTCACATGACTGGCCCACAAATGGAGTCCTTCTGCAGGAGTCGAGTGTGGCTCGAGAATTAAACACAAAAAGAGGATTTTTCCTTCAAAACTGTGGGTCCATTATGGCCCCCACATTATTTAATAAACTCTTCAACAAAAGAAGCGCGTTTTCACCGCCCGCGAAATGCAGCAAGGAGGACGCGGTTTTCAGGTAACGGTTAACGTTAAGTTTCGTGTCGAGCAGTAACGTTAAAATAACAGATTCTCTTGAATTCATTTTGGTGAAGTTCTGTGGATATGTGTATATATATAATATATGTAGCCTAGAGTCGTGTTTGTTTATGGTTACGTGTGTAGCCTGAATGTTTAACTGACGTTAGTTAGCTCAGTCTGGCGACCGTTGGTTGGTTTGTGTCACCGGATCTGACGAGCCTTTCTTTAAACGTATGGTTTATTCCACACAGGATTTCACTTATTTGACTTCCTGTCAGTCCTCGGCTTTACTGTGCGCCCGCCGAGTGATCATTAAATGCTGAACTAGCGAGGCTGTGTAACTTCACCAAGTCCATAGTCCGCTGCGCTATTGGCGGCCTTTTCGCTGAATGTACTCATCATTTTGTGTTGGTGACTGATGATAAAAGCAGCTCGTGTTTGCGTGATAAGCCGCGAGACTGGCACGTGACCTCGTGCTGTCCGTGCATTCACGCACTCAGATCATTTGCGTGAGATCTGCGTCTGTGTCTGTAGCATGCAGATGCACAGAGTATCCCTCACGACAGCCTTCTTCCCGTCAGAATGGTGCAGGAATCAGAGTAAAGCACTGATATTTGCATTTGGCGTTGTATTCGTTTCTGTTGCACACTGATATTATCATAGTTTTTGGATCGTTCATCTTTAGCTTATCTGGAGTGTTAGATTTTAAGCATTTGGAAATCAGATTGTGATTTGAAGGACCCTGAAGTAATGGGGGATTCCAAGGCTACTGGCTATTTCTGATACTTCTGCTTATAAAAACAAAACTGCTTATTATTCGTGGAAATTAGAAATGGCAAACTATTCAGTAAAATAATTAAATTCCATCATTACAATAACTGAATGTTTTGCATGGTTTAGACTTTAATTATCAAGTAATATACGTGATCTTTTTTTTTAATTATTTTACTCGCAAATAGCCATTTCTACTTGACAAAATAGTACATGTGATATCCAGTTTCTTAATTTTTTAAAATGATTATTTTACTCACTAGTAATAGCTATGCCTACTTAAAGGGGTCATATGATGCGATTAAAATTTTCCTTTCTCTTTGGAGTGTTACAAGTTGATTGTGCATAGATATGATCCCTGAAGTTGCAAAGACTAAAGGTCTCAAATACAAAGAGATATTCTTTATCAAGTTTAAGACTCTGCCACGCCCCCTTAAACGGCTCGTTCTAACACGCCCCCAAATACCTACGTCACTATCTGGGAAGATTCGCATAACGCCGCCCAAAAGGTGCACGCAAAGTAAGAAGGCGTGGTTTCAGTAACCGCATTTAGTGTTGATGCAGCCATGTCAGGGAGCCATGTGTGTGTTTCTAGGCGAAAGCAAAAAGCACTTTATTTGGTTGACCTTCCCGAAAGTGTGCATTTAGAAATCCTTAAGATGACTTACAACAGAACAGCAATGCAATTTATGGACGAACCTAGGAGAGGAGGTAATTCTGAATTTGCTATAACAATCTGGTGCTTCTGAATCAGCTACTATTTTGTTATTAGTTGAAGTATTTGCTATTGACTGTTCAAATGCGGAGTTTTGCGCATTGTGTGTTTGTGTGTGTGCGTGCGTGCGAGAGAGAGAGGGAGGGGGTCACATGACAGTGGGGTCAGCTGTCTTAACCGTGGCTTGGGTACTGCAAACACATACCAGCTTCATAACTGTGTCTATCACGCTACTCTGTTCCCCTTTTCCCTCGCAATTCCTTGTTTACATTTATAGGCTCGTCTACATTTATTTGCCAAAGCGACGCTCGCGAATTATGGTAAGGGCGTTCATTGCCGACGTGTGGTGCGGGTTCGGGCCATCACCACAATGCACTGGGTCAGCTGCCAATCAGAGCAGATGCGCTTGTCGGAAGGAGGGACTTTGTAGAAACGAAGCGTTTGAGAGAGGCAGGGGCATAGAGGAACTACAATAATGTACAGTATTTGAAACATAATGTGTTTTTGAACATAAAGATGGTCAACATATTCTGTTACACCCAATACACCAAATAATGATCTTTAAAAAAGCAACATATGACCCCTTTAAAAAAATACTCTATAGAATTATGATATTCAGTTTGTATTTTTTTTTTAAATTGTTATTTTACTCACAAATAGTCATTTGTGCTTGATAAAATATAGGATATGATATTTGTCATAAAAAAAAAAGAAACTACTATTTGTATCAATTTCCATGATCTTTCTGCATCTAGAAATCACACTTTTAAAAAATTCCCACATACAGTGTATCCAGGTTGTCCAAGAATAGAAATGAATTAAATAAAAATTGTAGTTGATAAGGGATTGAATTAAAATAAGAAATATGATTTATGCATACATCTTGATTTTTAGCTTATTTGAAACCTTGTTTTGTCTTATTTTCAATCATTTTAAGCCGTCTTGTGGCCTCTAGCAGTTCCCGGACCCCTGTTTGAGAACCGCAGTGGTAGACATTTTTTATATTGCGAGACAGGGAACATATAAACATCGTTAGACACTTACTAACATGGAAATAAAACTAAAAGAGAACAATTTAAAATGGAAGAACTGATAAACACAATTGTAAATCAGGATAGCGTTAAATGGTGACTACTTTGACAAAGAGGAGCACAAGTGTTTTTCAGTCTTTCTATTTTAAGTACAAAAGCATGAAGAAACAAGGTAAAGGAGGGTATAATAGACATTGTTGGGTTGACATGCACATGTTCGATGGGTTCCTCAATCCTCACCATTGGACAAATACAATTGTTAGAGTGTCTAATATATATCAGTTAACTTGATAAAGGAAATGTCAAATATTTGTGCTGATTTAGAGTATATCTGGCACTCAGCCACAATCTTGAATTATATTGATATCCGCATAGGCTGTTAAAAAGCCCAATATATGACCAACCTTTAAAAATATGTACACTACTGTATGGTGTAAGTTGAGTGTTGTTTTATGATTCACTAGTGTTGAACATGTTGATGTTATCTCGGCACAAGTGATTGAATGCTGTGAGATCAGAATTCAGGACAGCAGCTGTATTTGAGCGTGTGCCGTGTGACCTTATGACCTCTCATCCTGTATTATGTCTTCTCCACACCACTCTCTCCTCGTATGTGTTTATGTTTGTCTCCCGTTTTCATTTGAGGTCGCTACAGGCAGAATCTTCCCAGGAACGCATCCAGATGAATATGAGCAATTCATTCAGTTAATATGTGAAACCGTAGTTAGATTAAACTTGGTGAAATGATATTCTCTGTGGTCTTGTTGGCCTGTTTCTTTAAATGTTGTTGTGAAGAGCTAGACACACCCTACTCAGAAGAACCAAAGGGCTGCTCACATTTCTGGTTCTTTGGCAGGACTGAACGTTCTTGATTGAGCCCGAAAGCTTTTATGTGCTCTGCCAGTGATTACCTTCAGCCATACCCAGACACGTTTTTGGAAACAAATATAGGCCTAATGTTTCATGCAACTGTAACATCTGCAGCAATTAATCAGCTAATTATTATTTTTTTAATCAGTTAATTGATTTATCTAATGTTAAAATTAAAACAACAAATGTTGATATTTAAAAAACATTTTTAATAAAATGTAAAATAGTCATTTTTATTTTTATCATTTTATTTTTCTTAAATTCTGTTTAATTTGATAAAATTTTTTTTTACCAAATTCTGTGTTTTCAATTAAAATTGTTCTGGATTCCATTTTAATAATCAAAACCTATTATTTAATTATTTATTCTTTCAACAGAAATTCTGAGTAATGCACTCTACTTTTTCTGGTAATCAAATGATGGCATAAAACAATTACATTTTTAAATCAAATGAATATTAAACAAACTAATTTGTCTAAACAGAAGTTTACTGTTACAATTAAAGCATGGAAGAAAATCGGTGTGACTATTCCTTAAAAATAAAGTTTTAACAGAAGTAGTAGTAATATTCTGTCACAGTTTCTTCAAGTTAAACCTCAGTTTTATTCTGACGAGTTGCCTTGAGAGTTTTGTTTGTTTGTGTGTGTATGTAGCTTTTCTCAAATGAAACAGTCAAATGGTCTTGAAATGACTCTCAGAGCAGTTCTGGAGATGATGTTCATGTATTTATGTCCTCATTAGTGAGACGGCATTGCAGAAATCATAGGGCCCTTTTGAGATCCAGACGAGCATCACACAAGCTTAAGGATGTGTAGTAGAGCAAACTGAGACACGCACAACATACAGACTTCACATTTACAGCAGTCTTTCTGTGCTTCAATATTCACAGACAATAGACCATATTGTGAACTGCCCTACTTATGATTTATTCATCCAAATTTTGCCAAAATTGCACAATTCCGCTGAAGTCATGAGGCTTTAGGTTTGTGTATTTGATGTGCACTCAGCCTCTTGTGACTAAAGGATTGCTGCTGTCCTCAAGCGTCTGTTTCTGTGTGCTCATGACAGGTAGCGAGAGTTTGAGATGAGACGATAACTCGGTGAGTGATTCATAATGATGTGCTTCATTGATGTCATTCTTTTACTGTACGTCATGTGACTGTGGTGTTGTATGTTGTGCCGGTCAGGACTCGTAGGACAGTGAGTTCAGTACTAGAGCCGGTTCTTGCACAGTCAGATTAATTTTCAAGAATGAGACAGTGTACGTGAGGGGCTTTTTAAACAACCCACAAGGGAGTTGTGTTAGAATGATTGTGTTCCCAGTGAAATCGCAATGCTCTCACTCCAAAGTATTTTGCCTTAAACATCTTTTTTTGGCTGTTGTTGTGTTGTGGTTTAGTGCACACTGACGAACATATGAATTCATCTGCAAAATTATCCTGTGGCTGAAAGTATATTTTAGTGAAAAATTATCGTTAGTTGCATTAGAGCTGCAACAAACGATTATTTTGATCATAGATTAATCTAACGATTGTTACGATTCATTGACCAATCGTCGATTATTTCACAGATAGGATAATCAGTATGATTTGTTCTATTATTCAGCTTTTACAATTAGTGAAAATACTAAGTTAGACATTCTAACTAATGAATAAAACAAGGTAAGCACTTCAGCTTTTCAAACATTTTTGTTTATTTATTTTTGCATTCACTTATAAAAAGATTTTATCATAAGTTTGCTCCACAATGGATAGCTGATTTATAACAGAAAATCAAGTTGTAATTCTAACTGAAAGCATCACTGACACGTTTAATACTGTAAAGCCGCTAGCTTTAAATCAATCTTTTGTATAAAGTACTAGGCCTATGTAAATAAACGTGACGCGACTAGAGTGCCAATTTGCAGAGCTCATGCAAATAAATCCACATCGCTATGTTTAGATGCTTTCTTAACTGCTGTTTTCTCACCGCTGTCATTTTGTGTTGTGTTTATTTTGTTATTGAGAGGAAAGCGTGCAGCACATACACGGCTGCGTTTACACTCTGACTCTTAAGCGCTGTGTGTATTCTTCTCTTGAATTGCATCTGGGAGTGCTGAATTACAGTCTTCCGCTACAGCGCCACACTGGCCAAACTGCGTTATTGCAGGCCCTTAAATTAGGTCAAAGTAGATCAAACGACTATTCAACAACAATTTTTTTTTTGTCGACAATTTTAATGTTGACCAATCGTTTCAGCCCTAGTTGCATCTTGTGAGAAAGGATGCACTGATGCACCACCAGCCAGTTAAAATCGTTATAAATATGTAACGATTGAATTCGGTTGGATGTTAAAACGAATTTTGATAGCAAACTGGTGTGGGGATTTTCTGAGGGGAACTGACTGTCTTCAGAAAGTTTAGATGGTATTTTCTTTTCATCTTGTCTCTGCATAATGCATATTAAAGTAGTGTTTATAGCTATGTTTACAGCATTAACGAAGAATAGCTGTATTGCTGCTGTTCTATAAGCGCCACCTGCTGTCAGAGAGTAAATTTGCATTTTCATTCAGTCAGTCTGCTGTTTTTGTTTCATTCAGATGTTTTATGTAGCATAGTTTCACAAAACTAAAAGTCAGACTTAGGGTAGACTTCGAACATTACACAATCCAAAATTAAATCAGAAATGATAATTGCAGAATGTAAGCAGATTCTTGGTGGAGCGGAGTCAAATGCAGTGAGTTGCCTTTAAGTTTTAAGTGGTAAGTAGTTTGGTTCGTAAGAAGAGATTACTTGTGTTATTATTGGATTTGTGATTTTTTTGCAATTTTAAATTCGTTTTGATTTAAAATTTCAATTTCACAAAGAAATATGCCGCATTTTGTCTGAGAAATAATAAAAGGATTTGTCTCAAATCTCATTTTGTTAAAAGTCGTGAGAAAATCGTATTGTGAAATAGTATCGTGAATCATATCTTATTGTGTGTTGAGTGAATCGTTACGTCCCTACTTATGAGCTAAATGTGGTGTCCGTCTTAATTTTGCACTTGACTAATATTTTTCTTTCGATGGATTCGATCACTGCAGAAAATGAAGTGTGTGTGTTGTTTAGTGCTTTAGTGACTGATGCTGTGAGTTGATGTGCCGTAGACCAGCATCTGCACTCCTTCACAGACCCAGATACTGAGCCTGAGCTATTTTTGTCCTCGCTGGACTCCCGTAGGCTCTGCTTGAGCGAGCTGACAGGAATGCAGCCTGGAAACATTCCCACCGCATGCATTCAAAAACGACCCCAGCTAGTGGACAGGAAGTGCATCACCATCTAGATGCTTTCTTTATGTAACGGCCGCTCGCCCCCATCATGATCAGACACTGACCTCCACTCGCAGGAGTCCGGAGGGGACACGCTAGCCTCTCTATGCCCACATCACACTGTCTTCAGTTTCCAGTGGCGCGTCCGCATGTCTTTGTCCGACGCTGTGCAGCTCGGCCTGGAGGTCACCTGACAGTCTCATGTTGTTTTGTGAATTTAGTTCATTGCTATTCTTAGCAGCGCTATGTGCTGAGGACGAGCGAGCCGCGGGCTGGGGAGGATGGGAAAGCGCACGGGTACAAACGCTCTGATGCCCAGGTACCTGACGACTGCTTGCTTTCTGCTTGTCTGTGGCTTAGCAGTCATTGCGTGTGGCTGCTGTAGAAACAGCGTGACGGCGTTTGTGTTGCCTTGTGAGTGAGAGGTTTTGCTGTAGGTATTCATCCTCCTCGCTGTGAGCTGTAATGATGATCTGGTTTTATGTAACGTCCTGCAGATTACAGTCAGCAGCTTAAGGACTCGTTCTCATTCTATAGCAGAGCATACAGGATCACATTGAAGATAATAAGTCTTGTCACCTATGTCACCTGTCTCCCCCTGAAAATATCAGTTACCTATTATAATTCTCATTACTGTCGGGAAAAAAATAGCAGTTTTAGTAATTACTAATTTTAAATTGAGCTTTGTTTTTTTCATGCTATCTGATGAGAGGGTGGTATGGCACCACACACACACACACACACACACACCATAATATATATAAGTCATTCATGCATGTGCAGTAATAGCTGAATTCTCCTGTTTGCATCCTTTTTGCATTTTTTTTTTTAACAAAATTACCAAAATGTTTGGCATTTCTGTAAATGATTATTGCATATTCAAAGACGTATTCAGATGATATAAATGTTTGCTTAACGTCGACAGTATATGAGAAAGTATTATCGCACATAAAAATCTATAATACTTGTCATGTCATTTACTTTGTTTAACATTTCTAATAATTTTGGACAGAAATGTTAATTAAAGACCATAAATGAGTAAAGACAGAATAATCTTGTTCATCTTGACAAAATAAAAGTCCATGCATTGACAAAATAAAAGACTTAATGGCCAGACAGAAAAACATGTTGACCAATAAAATGTTAAACAAAGACCATAAACGAATAAAGACATAGAATACTCCTGTTCATCTGGACAAAATAAAAGTCCTGCCTCCAGCACTTAATGACCAAACAGAAAAAAAAACGTATTGGCCGATAAAATGTTTAACATGTTAAGGCTAATTTTGGGCAGAAATTTTAACACTTATCGACCGATAAAATGCTAAATATCAGCTGCTGATCAACCATTAATTTACTACTAATCGGTGTTGAATGACGGTTTTTGTGTGCATCAGTACTTTTCTGCGAGAGAACAGTACTTTTTGGTAAATCCTACTCTGGTATTATTATATCTTATTCACAGTACTGTGTGTATAATTACTGCAAGCTAACTAGTATGAGAAAATGTATTAGCTACTGGTATTATTTAAATTACTGACACAGGGTCGGGTACAGTTTTCACTCTATTCATATTGTTTTAATTTATTTATTTGAGGAAAAATATTGTGGGACTCACTTGACAGTGAAACATGTGCTTTTGGTCTGCCCAATATTTGAAGTCATGAGACAAAGGTTATTATCAGGGCAAACTCTTAAGGACTTGTTTTATAAGATGGACCCAGAAAAATATTGTTTTTGTAATGTATAGGCCTAATCTTTGTTTGCCATGAAATAGCCTGTGAAGCTAATGTGGCAATAAACTAAAATCAAGTCAAGTATTATTTACATGTGTGATATCGGTTATCGGCATTGGCTCATTTGATCATAGTTTAAGACTAGGAATGGGATGAAAGAAAAGTGAGTTTTCTTTAGATCAGCTGTGAGGTTTATGGTTGTGATTAAGTTTTCATGTTTTGTAGGGGATGGTTGTGCGTCATGTTGTCTTTGTGCACAACTTGTTTGTCTCGATTCCTGATAAAGCGGATGATGTGCTCCATGTCTGGATGGCGAATGAGTCCAGTTGTCGGGAATGTGACGAGTAAACAGCCGCGCGCTCTGGGCCTTTCTTCACCTGCCTTGACGCAGAGCACACAAATAACTTGTGACCATGCCATTCCTGCTTCTGATGGATGAGGAAGCTTGTAGTTAAAGGGATAGTTCACTCAAAAATGAAAATTCAGTCATTAATTACTCACCCTCATGTTGTTCCAAACCCGTAATGGTCTTCGTTCATCTTCGGAACATAAATTAAGATATTTTTGATGAATTCTGAGAGTTCTCTGACCCTTCCATAGACCGCAATGTAATTAACACAATCAAGGCTCAGAAACGTAGCAAGGAGATCGTTAAAATAATCCATGTGACATCAGCGGTTCAACCGTAATTTTGCGAAGCTACAAGAATATTTTTTGTGTGCAAAGGAAACAAAAATAACAACTTTATTCAACAATTCATCTCCTCCGCGTCACCCTGTAGCGCCATTTTGGAGAGTATCACATACGTAAACAATGCATGCAACGTGGATACGTTGTTTACGTTCAGATCAAAGTGTAAACCTCGTAAACAGCATATCCGCTTACATACATTGCATGCATTGTTTACATATGTGATACTCTCCAAAATAGCGCTAGGGTGACGCAGAGGAGACGAATTGTTGAATTAAGTCATTATTTTTCTTTTCTTTGCACACAAAAACTATTCTCGTAGCTTCGTAAAATTACGGTTGAACCGCTGATGTCACATGGATTAATTTAACGATCTCCTTGCTATGTTTCTGGACCTTGATCGTGTTAGGATCGTTGCTGTCTATGGAGGGTCAGAAATCTCTCGGACATAATCAAAAATATCTTAATTTGTGTTCAAAGGAACAGATCTTACGGATTTGGAATGATAGGGGGTGAGTAATTAATGGACAGAATTGTCATTTTTGGGAGAACCTATACCTTTAAGCTCAGGTTCGTGTCTCTGTCCCTCAGTGGTAACCACGGAGCGAGTCCAGACAGACCGGCTCATTGTCTACCCGTACACACGCAGACACACAACGCAACACACACACCACACACAGTCTTAACAGACGCTTACATATTTCATCCGCAGCAATGGAATCGGAAAAACTTGGCTTTTTGCATCACAATTTAGGTTAATCTGCCTGCACCTTTCTCCATCAATTACGTGTAAGGGAAACATTGATAATTTAGCTCAAAGGGAATCATTAAGATTTTAAAGGGAACTCCACCATTAATATGTAAGGGAATTAGGACAGAATCACCGTTTTACGGCGGATCACTGAGACGGCCAGCGATTCATTGAACGAGCAGTATGACATCAATTCTGCAATGGATATTAATATCCAAAATATAGTGAAAACACTATTAATTAGCATATGTAACAAGATCGGCAGTTTAAGACATTAACTTGTGAGCACAAAACACAAGATACTTCTCTTTTCCATATAAATAAGGCTTTATTGGATAAATCTAAGACATATAACTAATCTAACACATGAACACACGCGTTCACACAAGTTTTCAGAAAGAGAGAGGAAATAATTAAAGAGAATGAAAATGAGAAATCCCAAGTTTACAGCAATATGTACAATTGCAAAGATCTGAAAAACCATCAATCACTTAATTAACCCTCGCACTGAGTTCCTCAATGAGGTTAAAATTTAGATTAACTGCACCAGTTCAGTTTTTAGAATCTGGAGGTACTTGCTTTCCTGTGATGCGGGGTTCCCTTTCTTGTCTGGTTGCTGAAAGGGGTTTCCCGAGGTTGCTGATTGGCTGGAGGTTCAGTCTTGGGAAGCCAGTGATTGGGCGTTGGCTGGCGACGCGAGCTGTGGTCTGCAGTTGAAGGGTAAACAGCACTCTTCTGGAAGATGCGGCGTTAGGCAAACTTAACTCAAAACACGAAACACTCAACGGAAAATAAAACAAACTAAAGAAATAGAAATAGATGTCAAGTTTGATGAGACCAGGTGGCGTTTCTGCTCATGGTTTTGGAGGAGCTGGCGTGAAAGCCAGAGCACGCTCAAAACTAAAGAAGCATGACTAGGAGTGAAAAGCTAAAAGCCGCATGGCTAAAAGCTAGACACAAAAAAGTCAGACACCAAAAAGGCAAAGACAAAAAAGCCCAAAAAAAGCGCGCGCTAAGTTTGATGGTGTCTTGAGTATTTAAACCAGGCTGTTTAACACCCCCAAATGGTGTTTTGACCAATTGTAGCTCGGGGTGTTGCAATGTTTCTCCTTCCCATTCATAAATCAACTGTTATCTCATCATTCCCATGACCTTCGTTTTGCAAATGTTTTTGTATGCTGTGTGTAGGTCTGATTTATTGGACCATGTTTCACACGGATATTGAATAACATTTTGGACCGCCAACAGAATTGACTGCGGAGAAACGTTTCACGAACAGTGTGAAAATTCAACCTCCCACCATACGCTAAGGCGATAGGAATGAGACCCTTTAGGGAGCTCTTCCAATACAGAAGTTAGTTTCAGACTAAATAGGCACCAGTAAAAATAAATGTGAATTAAAATACAATGATGGTTAACAGAAAGCGATGGGGGTTCCGACAACATAACATATGGAGTTATTGATAGCACAATTATTAGACTGGTCAGCCAGGCCTTTTAGTGTCATTTAGGATGCAGTGGAAAGGCAGTGTCCGTGCCAGGTTCTGTGACATGTATGAAGACCAAGAGAATTAAAGGTCGCTGGAAGGAAAATATTAGGCTCTACTGTTCTTGTCGTGAAAGTGGGGGAGAAAGTCAGAATTTACGAGGAGCTTGTGACAATGTAGTACTCTAGTGTGATGTAGTGCATGCACGCGGTCATCAGTCTTTTGACCATTATCTTGATAACTGCCCAAAAATTTACAAATCTCCTTGGACTTGTCAATGTGTTCGTTTGTGTTAATGTTGAAAACTGTTCTGTGACAGGGTCTTAGGTTTAGGCTTGCTTCAGAGAGGCTGGGGTCTGATTTATGACATCCTGTTGTCTTGGGCCTCAGTGGAATTTTTGTGACTCCTCGTGCCTCAACTCGGTTTTGACCAAATCTTAGATTGTCTGATTCGGTATGATATCCTACAAAAACGTGAAGCATGTCAACATGTGTATTTCTCCTTCACCCACAGGGTCCCAGCGATTGCCCCCCATCCTGCAGAGGTAATGTAAAGTGCTGACAGCTGTGGCCAATGTGCAGCGAGTGTGTGTGAGAGCGCTCTAACCAAGCAGAAACCCAATATCTCTGTGAAATGGCCAGTGGATTAAGAACGTTTGATAAGCCTTCAGACATTTCTATTTGCTTAAGAGCATGTGGGAAAAGGCATTTAAGTGGACCGTGGGTGACCACTGAACTGAAGAAATAAGAAACTGAAGTTTTCCACAACGTTTTCACTAAATAATTTAATTGAAGTGTGGCTAGATTGGTTGGGGTTACGCTAGTGTAAAGCAGGTTGTTTTGGAGAATGCCTTTTAATTTGATTCAATTCATTTATTATGTATTTTACATTTATTATTCTTTACTTATGGGCAATTTCTTTTATTGTATAATAAATTAATAAATGTACTGTGAAGTAAAAAGTAAAAGTAATGATTTATTATTTAAATAACAGACATAAACATATTTCCATATTTAAAGCGATTTAATAATATTTTATACAGTTGATGTATATATATATATATATATATATAGTTTATATATATATATATATCTATATGCATTAAATACTAGTATTAGTAATATTCATAAAGATTATAAATATTCTTTATTTGATTATAGTGTGTGCATAAATGTGAATGTATTCAGAATTTTTAAGTAATATAAAAGAAATATTATTTGTATACTCTATGCACGAATTTAATAAAAAAATATGTAAAAATTACAATCTCCACTAACAGTTTTGCTGTATTATATATTTTCAAATGTAATGTATTCCCGTGACAGCAAGTTGTAATTTCATCAATGAATTTCAGCATCATTACTCAAGTCTTCAATGTCACATGATCCTTCCTAAATCATTCTAATATGCTTATTTGGTGCTCAGGTATTAAGCAGTTTTATTGGTGCCCAATGATTAATGATAATTTGTATTGTACATTTGCAACACAGTTTTGTAGTAATCGTTTGTCAAAAACTGTGATACATTTTTTCAGCATTCTTTGATGAATATAAAGTTCACTGAACAGCATTTTTAAAAATAGTTTTTATTGTCACTTTTTATCTATTTAATGCATCCTTACTGAATAATAATTTTTATTTCTTTAAAAAAACTGCATATAAAAGTGCATATTTTGAATAGTAATGTATTACTGTATCCACAAAATATTAAGCAGCAAAAACATTAACACTGATAATAATCAATGTTTCTTGAGCAGCAAATCAGCACATTAGAATTATTTCTGAAGGACTGGTTTTTATGAATAAAACAACAAAAAATAAATAATTTTTTAATATAAATATAAACCAATAAATCACTAGATCTGCAGGCTGTTTTATGTAGTGCAGTTAAAAATCGTATGGCATTAGTTCATGGTAGATTCCATGGATTCATGCTGCATATGCTGTCAGTGCCACTGTGTCAAGTCATCTTGCCAAAAGTTAGATGGGGAAAAGGGGAGGAGAAATGCCTGATCCAGAGTGACCCTGCCAAACCCCAAACCTTAAATGTGCTTGGGACACCGCAGGAAAAACTCTGAAATGCTCAGCGAAGACTGGTAGAATATACCGTCTGCTTGACCAATTTAACATCCATTACATTCAGAAGATGCTGAATGCCTTTAAATAATGGCCCTGTATTGATGCGCCTTTTTCTGCCTCGGCTTCTTCTACAGAGATTTAAAATTAAGGCAGCACCTGTTGCTTTGAATCTACAGCAAGGACACTGAATATCATATACCACTGAAACGCAGGAAATCAAGTTCTTTGCTCTGAAGCAGGTGCAGTTGAGATGTCCACGGGTTCGGTGAGTGATCCTGAAGATCTCCAGGAGCTGTCAATCACTCACATGGACACGCGTTCTCTAGAAGACTCAGAAGATGAGTTTAGTATCGATGACAGTCTGATAGCAAAGACCAAACCTCGAGCTGCTGCCAACAACAACAAGCAACAAATGAAGATGGGGAAGGATGGCAGACAGTCTCAGAGAAACGCAGCTAACGCCAGAGAGAGGTATAGAGATATTTTGGGAAGAGTTCCCAAATGTGGAGACATAAAAACGTGCTTGTCTAGCTTCACTTCTAAGGAGCTGTTGTATGAGTGGTGTCAAGAATAGATCTTATTCATTCAACCAACATGAAATGTAAGCTTAATAGCCATTTAGTTTCCTAATTGGCGTAATTTCCAGTGAAAAGGGAATTTGGGGGGGGGGCCTGTTAGCAAGGTGTGATAAAGAGTGGCACAGTCAACCTGAAATATGACTGCCGTCCCCACTGGATCCCCCAAAATTATTGGGCTAGAGTACTCTCAATCTGACGATGCCTGTATGCCACTAGATCAGAGTGCTGTCAATAGCTGCCTGATTGTTGCATGCAAAGTTTGCATTTGGAGCGCTCAACAACGCCATTAGATCAGTGGGCTCTGTCAGTGATTTGGCAAGGTAACACTTTTTTTTTTACCATGCAATAAAGCTAAGCTCAAAGGACAATTTAAAATATTGGTACAGTAAATAAAATGCACAAAATCAGTATTTTGTTTAGGCAGTATTTGTGGCACATTTGTCCAAAAGGTGTGCGTTTTTGAGCCAATACATTGTTAAAGGATCAGCGTGTCATGTAATATCCCCATATAAACTTTAACATCCAATTAAAAAATATTTGTATAGTAAAATTAGCTAATTCACGAGATCAATACATCCTTTATTAGACCGCTTTGTCGAGTTAAATGCATCCTTATGGAAGTGTCGAAATGCTTTATCAATTCATTCACTTCCAACAGCGCTTAATGGGAGCAGCGTCATAGAGGGCTTAGCGTCACGTTATTTAAAGGGGACGTTTACGCGTTAACGAGTAGCAAATGATTATGTAGCTGCATTGGTTACTTTTATGCCAATGATAAAGTTTTTATATGTAGTTTGGGGTAACAAAAGGGGTTTTATAGGTTTGACTGAAATAATAATGCAATAACTGACACTTTAAATCAATGTTTCAAGAAACAACAACAAAAAAATAGGGATTTCGCCTAGGGCGTCAAATTGGCTAGAAACGGCCCTGAACCCAGGAATTAAAAGGTTTAGCAAAAACGTTGTTAGCTGAAAAGGCTCAAAATATTAAAAGGTTATGAAGACAGCATTTATTTTTTGTCAAATAACATATTAAAAAAGTAAATGGAGTTTATTTATTACAATCTAAATTGCAGAATGTGAGATGTCTTTCAGTTTTGGTAGCTTTTGAAGATGTTTCATGCTAGTTAAAAAAAAACATTTGCTAATCGTCCAGAATTATTTCCATTACGTCACCCTCTTGATGTTTACAGCAATACAATACAAATATATAAAGAAACTTATTTTTTGCTAAATCTAATTTGTATATTTTATTAAATACTGAAAAGTATTAATAGTGCAATGCAGGTAAAACTGATTATTTATCTTTCGAAGAAGAGTTTCATGCTAGTTATACAATTAGCTTATCATTAACCGTTTGGTGAATTGTTTTATAATTATTTCCTTTCTTAACTAATGTTTATATTTGTAACTTTTTACATAATGCCATCCTGTGGGTGGTTACATCATAAACACGTTTTATAATTTGACTTCTTGGATCTGATATTCTCAAAGTCCTTGAAGAAGAAAAAAAAGTATATTTAAGCAATCTGAAATCCTCTTTTTGTTCCAAATACTTATTGTTGATTATATATTGACTCTGTCTGTGCTTCTTCTAGCTCTAATATGACTTATAAAAACAAAAGCATGCCCCTCATATCCTGTTTTTCTCACTTGTTCCCTAGAACTTCCTTCGCTGTCAGAACAACAAAAACAACTACAACCTGGTGTGTGAGACGCTGCAGTTCCTGGATTGTATATGTGGCAGCACTACAGGAGGTCTGGGGCTGCTGGGGCTTTATATTAACGAGAAGAACGTCGCTCTCATAAACCAGACTGTGGAGAGCCTGACAGAGTACTGCCAAGGGCCTTGCCATGAAAACCAGGTGGACATGACACATTCACACACTCTTCCTCATCCATACTTTAAAGGAATAGATCACCCAAAATGAACTTCTGTTGTCATTTACCCTCACTGTTAAAGCATCTCTGAGCAGTCTGATTCAAGAAATAATCATTCAGGAGGGCTTGATTGATCCATTGATTTTTTTGTGAATCTGTGAATCTCTTCTTGTCTCTTGAACTCAAAACACAGAGGAGGGTAAATGATGCCAGAATTGTAATTTTGGGGTGAGCAATCGCTCTAAGATTATGCCCCTCAATTATGCATCCTTATATCCACTATTATTTACTCAAAATGATGGCAAAATCTTTCTTTGTTTTTCGGGCTAGGCATTATGCAACTTTTCTTACTTCGTAGGACCTTTATAATGGGGCTGATTATCATCATTGTCCTACTTTTCTAAGAGGAAATGTAGTGTATTTGTATGACGGCAATGTGCTTTTGTCCCGTAATAATTAAATGATTAGTCTTCCACTGAAACACTCTCTTTCAGGGTCATAATTATTTAATTGATGGATGATTTTCATATTAAACATTTGGGAATGTGTTTTTGTTTTTTGGCTCGGGCAGGCTTTTGTTTAGATCATTTAGCCTTTTAATGCTCAATTCTGTGCATATTCTGTAGATGTGCCTACTATACAATACTATCCAAAGGTTTGGGGTCAGTAATGTCTTCTTTTTTTTTTGAAAATAAATGAATACTAAAATATCCATTAAATTGTCCTAAAGTGACAGTAAAGACTTTCGCAAAAAAAAAAATTTCTAAAAGATAATGAAAAAAGTATCACAGTTTGCACAAAAAATATTAAGCAGCACAACTATTTAAACTGTGATAAGAAATGTTTCTTGAGCACCAAATCAGCATATGGTATATTCTGGAGGGCTCATGTGCACGTAATGATGCTGAAAATTTAGCATTGCATCACAGGAATAAATTACATTTTAAAATATATAAAATATAAAACAGTTATTTTAAACAGTAATAGTATTTCACAGTATTATTTTGATTAAATTAACGTCTAAAAAAGAAAATAACAGTCTCACAAACCACCAAAAGTTTAATGGTAGTGTACATTAACATCTTTTCCCTGTCAGAACTGCATTGCACGCATGAATGTAACGGCATTGACATCATCATCGCTCTCATCCTCAATGACATCAACCCTCTGGGAAAGAAGAGGATGGACTTGGTCCTGGAGCTCAAGGTGTGAGAACACTTCCACAGCTCTATGGGATGTGTACTGTAGTTTTCAATCCAGTCCAAAATAATTGACGTGAATTGTCTTTTTGTTACAGAATAACGCCTCAAAACTGCTGCTTGCCATCATGGAAAGCCGCCACGACAGTGAGAATGCGGAGAGAATCCTGTATAACATGAGGCCTAAAGAACTGGTGAATGGCACTTTGCATTTTGCACAAACACATCTTTCTCCTATTCCTGTGGACAGATTTTCTGTTTTGCATATGGTGGCAAATCTACTGTCATTATTGAAATGTTTGGTTGGTGTACAGGTGGAGGTGATCAAAAAGGCCTACATGCAGGGAGAGATTGAAGTAGAACACAACGAGGATGATGAGAATGGCGAGGAAGAGCACGCCGCTTCTCCACTAAATGTGGGTCACAACATCTACATCCTGGCCCATCAGGTGACGCACACAAATATGCACTTACACACACTTTGACTGCGTTCACTGTGTCAGATGTCTGTATTATATCACCGTCTTCCCCTCTCCCGTGTGCTTCAGTATAGATTTTCTGCCTATTCACATAATTATCTGGGTCTACGTCGGAGGATCAGTTATGTAACCACGTTAGGAATGGTGCAGCTTTTCCACCGGTTCTCCAAATGACACTGTTTGGCATTAGGGCTTTGTGAATGAAAAGACCAGAGAACAAAAAGTACATTAGACACGGCCCTTTGATTCAGTTTTACCCAAATAATAGAGAAATGTGCTTTTGCAGGTTGAGGCTCAAAAGGTCAGTCCATAATTGCAGCTACAAGTAATCCATTTCTGTGATGGCTACACTGGCCGTGTTTTTTAAACTGAGTTTATTTGTTCACTGCTGGGCTTTGACCCTTGGTTGTTGTCGTAATTGGACCATTGTGAGAATATTAAATGTGGCTATTTCATGGCCATTTAGCTATTGCAGAAGGAGATCAAAGTTAGGTAAATAATATTAAAAACATAATAAAACAAAAAGATACATGGTAAATTATTGTTTTTCACACAAATATGCAAAAAATAATAATTAAATAAGTTAATCACATTATAAGCAGATTAAATAATGGAAAATACAATGAATAGATCAAATAAAAAATACAATAGAATAAATAAAAAGTGGCTGTTAAAGTCAATATACATATGTTTGAGCATTAGTCAAATTCCTTATTTTTCTTATTCTGGTAACAAAATATGGAAGCCTGTTTCTGCCACTGATTAAAAAAAAGGTAATTGAGACTTTTTCTCTCACAACTTTGACTTTTTCTCACAATTGCGAGCTTATATTCCGCAATGCTGACTTAATAACTCGCAACTGCGAGATATATCCCGCAATTCTGACTTTTTATCTCGAAATTCTGACTTTATAACGCACATGTAAGTTTATATCTCACAATTGCGAGAAAAAAAGTCTGAATTGCGAGTTTGTATCACTCAATTCTGAGAAAAAAAGTCAGAGTTGTGTGATAAAAAGTTGCAATTACCTTTTAAATTTTTTTTATTAAGTCGTGGAAGCAGGCTTCCATAAAAAATATTGCTGAGTGAGTATTGCAATAATGTGTGTGTTTATAGCTATCCAAATAAGAATGCACCAATGCTAGCAACTGAAGTTTGAAAGCCTCAGACTTTTGTGTTGTAGTTGTGACATAGTGTTATTTACCATCATCTAAAGCAGGGATGGGGAACGTTGATCCTGGAGGGCCACTCTCCTGCAGAGTTTAGTTCCAACCCTGAAAAACCCTAGAAAAAAAAAACCTAAATGCATCCCGAAGACCTTTATTAGCTTGTTCAGGTGTTTTGATTAGGGTTGGAGCTAAACTCAGCAGGAAACCGGCGCTACAGATCAACGTTCCCACCCATGATCTAAAAGACTTTATATTGATAAATGTTTCATGATATTTGCCTGGGGTTTGGGTGGCATGATTGCTATGGTATATTATAGGATTAAGGATGAAACCTTTATGTGAACCATACAAAATATTTGACATCACATTTGACATCACATTCTGAAACATTCATAGATTAGGTATGTCATTAATTAACAGTAATCTACCTATTGGACAGTTATGAGCTCAGGATTGCGCTCTTCAATTCGAACCAGCATTTCTCAGACAGGCGTTGGCTTTTCGCTGACGGTAAAGCGTGTTATGAGCGAAACAACAAGGCCAGACGGATCATTGCAACATATATACACTGTCACAATGAAAACAAACACGGTCTCATCCCTTTTTCCACATACACCCACAGCTCGCCAGACACAACAAGGAACTCCAGGCCATGCTGAAGCCAGGAGGGACGTACGGGGAGGGAGATGAAGCTTTGGAGTACTATGCCAAACACACAGCCCAAATCGAGGTCAGTGGTGTCCATCTATGGTGGCCATTACGGATCCACCATCCATAGACTTGAGTACACAAGCATCACTATTACTATTGTTCATTTGTTGAAAAACCCTGGAGGTTATGCTACAGACATGAAGCGATCTTTTCAAAGTGATCAGGTTTATAGTTTCCACCTGGCAAAAACAAAAAAAGAGCAAAATACCCCCATAGACTTGTGTTGAAGACATATGTAGTGACCAGAATCAAGTACTCACCCTCATGTTGTTCCAAAACATGTAAGTTCTTCGTTCATCTTCAGAACACAAAAAATATATTTTTGATGAAATCCGAGAGCTCTCTGACCCTCTATAGACAGCAATGTAACTGAAATGTTCAAGGCCCAGAAAGGTAGTAAGGACATCGTTAAAATAGTCCATGTGACATCAGTGGTTCAACCTTAATTTTATGAAGCTACGAGAACACTTTTTGAAGATGAAGGTCTTACAGGTTTGGAATGACATGAGGGTGAGTAATTAATGAGATTTTTTTATTTTTGGGTGAACTATTCCTTAAAATAAGTAGCTTTGTCTCCTGTTTAATTTTGTCTCATAAATTCACGGCGATGATCAAACAGAAAGCTGCTTGGTTTTAAATAATTTTTTTAAGCAATGCCATCACTATTGACACTGGACAGTGGACCTTTCTTTACCTTCGAAAAATTCACTGAAATTTCGCTACTGTGATTGCACCTTTAGAAGACAACAAGACAAAACCAAAACAGCAACTCTGTTAGTTATAACCTCCAGTGTCCACCAAATGTAACCCCTATCGCCAATCCAGACAGCTTGCAACATTGCGTTTTTTTTCTTGCAGATCGTCCGCCTGGATCGCACAATGGAGCAGATCGTTTTTCCCGTCCCCAACATATGCGAGTTCCTAACCCAGGAGTCCAAGCTCCGTGTCTATTACACCACAGAGCGCGATGAGCAGGGCAGCAAGATCAACGACTTCTTCTTACGCTCTGAAGACCTCTTCAATGAAATGAACTGGCAGAAGAAGCTGCGAGGTACTCAAGAGGCCACTGGTAACGCAAACTCCGTGCCTTGTGCGTGCGCACTCCCTTCCTCTATAACCTAGTAAGCTGCTTTACACACCCTCTCCACTCCCAAAGCATCCAGGGACCCATCAGGGCTCTATTCATGTAGGGCACCCAGCTTTTGGTGCTGGGATGCATGCCTCACCCTGACCCCCTCAAGCCCGGGCAGTAGGGAGGGGGTGTAAATGTTAACTTATATAAGATAGACAAGAATAAACCTGTAACTAAAAATGATGTTTAAGTTTGCTTAAGATTTTGGTTTAATGTGTGCTTGAGGGTTTGGGAAGCAAGGAAGAAAGAGAAGTCTGAATGAATCTCAAGAGTCAGGGAGAAGTCTGAATGAATCCCAAACAAACACACATGGCGGCTTACATCACAAAAGCCGATTACGGAAATAAGCTGAGCGAGGGATCAAATAAACAGATGATGGCAAAAAATTAATTCTTTAACCCATTTTCCACCAACCGGGTGCTGGTGACCAATCTGGAACCATTTCCAACTAGCTCTGCACCAGCTGCTTGAACCAGAAACCGATGTCAGGGTGGGTTAATGGCCAAACTGAATGGCAATGTAGAAGTATTAGAATATTAAAATACCAAAAAAAAAGAATATCAGAGGAACCAAAAATGTATTAAATTACCCAGGACCCATGCACTTTTGACTGTTGCATTAAAAGATCTCATGATCAAATTTCGAAAATTCTGTTTCTGTGGAAAACGGATTGGAAAGGTGAGGCAAGGATGGTAGAAAATGGGTTATTTGGAAAAGGATAAGAGCTCTCAGACAGGAAGAGTGTGAGGTGAACCGCAATAAGATAAAACCTGCAAGATAAGAATCAGAACTGTGTCAAAAAGCAACTTGACAGACGGAGGGGCTTGCGACAGCTATTTTCTTGCATGGGACATTTGGCCACAGATCTTGTTTGTATTTTTGAGTCTTTTGGTCATGAGTTAAAAAGGAGGGTGTGAATAAAAAGGAGGGTGTGAATTCCATGTTAGTAATGAACCTCTATGGTTGACATGTAAAGGTTTTTATCAGGCAGAATCAAAGTAGAAGCAACGTTCCATTGCCGCAACCCCAAGTCATGAGTGTGGCGGCCTGTGTGTGAAAGTCCCCTCCTCCAGTTCCTCTTTTCAGACAAAAAACCCCTGTCAAAATAGCCATAGCTTAGAAACTAAATCCTCCTAGAAG
>JADLZN010010250.1:0-17117 GCA_018155175.1 Sinocyclocheilus anophthalmus | reverse complement strand
AGGTGCTAGTTCAAGCTCCTCAGCTGTGAAGGCTCTTTTGATTGCAAAGTTGTGATCTGGTTGTGTAGCGGGACTCACTGAGAATGATGATATCCCACTGAGACATGATACTGTGGAGCCAGGATTGGATTGGATAATGCGGATGTCTTGGCGCACTGTGCGAAGAGACAGGTCTTCGGGCTTACCGTGGAGGTTGAGTAGCTGAGCTACCTCATGGAGAAGTATTGTGCACTCTGAACCATCATCTAGCAGTGCATATATATCCAGTGTAAAGTCTCCGTTGCGTATGATGACTCTGCACAATTTCAGTAACACTCTACTGCTGCCAGATGGTCGACTGAAATACAGAGTTTCTATTGTGGTGCTGGTAGACTATAGTAGAGCTGGGTGTGATTGTGATCGCTCCTGTTTCTATGGTTGCATTTTAGCATATTAGCCGCATTCATTGTTGGTCTCATTGCATGGAAATTCTAGATGTTACCGTTGACACTGCTTGCATTGCGCCTTAGAGTACACTGGACTGCTTGGTGATCATGACAAAATTCTCCAGCATCTTTGATATGATTGGAGCTGATCCAGGGAACGATTGCTCTCTTGGCAGCAGCTTAAGTTTGTAAACAATGATTGAGATAGTAGTGTAGGGCGAGTGTATCAGAGCAGAAAGGTGTTGGCAGCAGAAGGGGCAGCATTTCTTTGGTTTCTCTAGTGATCTCACCTCAGAAACTGTATTCCGGTGAACCGATTCAGCCTTAGAAACTGGACTTTGCTCACTTCCATGGAAGATGGCAGTAGATTTGTGTGAGTAGATTGTTAGTCAGATTCAGTAGTAGATTTAGTAGAGTTGTAGTAGATAGATTGGTGTGATCCTTTAGGCCACATTGCTGGTCTTGCTTTTGCGGTACGCCTCGTCTCTCTCTAAACAGGTCAATAATGAAACTGGGTCACTGTCCTTTGCAACCTCACCTCATATCCCTGCATTCGCAAATTCAAGCAAGGTAGGAGAGGGGTTTTGGTGGAGGCCTACTCTTAAAGTTTTCTAGGAGACGAGATGATGACGTGAGATCGTGAGGTAGTTTAGCTAGGAGGCGGGAGACGTGAGAGCCATAAGTCAGTTCTGTACGTCCAGGACTTCCTAACTGATTCAGCTTTCCAACCAGGGCCAGCACCTTCAGTGCAAAAAGCCTGAATGCTCTGGTGTCACCACTTCTTATGCTGGGTACATACACCAGAAACACAGGCAAAACAGCATCGGAGTTGAAGTTGAAGTGCAAGTTGATGGGGTTGCCCATAGACTTCTGTTAGGGCCTGCATGGTATGAGTGTAAGGGTACCCGCTGTTACTGTAGGAGTCAGCAACGAGCAATGCTTCCTCAAACTTCAAGTGGTCCATCAATATTTGGAACTTAAAGCGTTCTGTAGCATCAGCAGGCAGGAGATTGTCAAGAGCTACCTTTAACCTGGCGAACTCACGTGGATCCTCTTTGGTGAAGTTAAGAATGGTAGGGGTTGGACCACGATAGGTGTTCTCTTGACTGGATGGCGATGAGGAACGATAAGGCACAAATGGTCTCTGTCGCCTGGAGGTAGGGCTGTAATAGTGTGAGGACGGACGCCTTGGGTGATGGTAGCATTCATCAGCATGATCAGCCCTCTGGGGTGTTGGTGTTCTGCACGCTGGGCGAAGATGGCGAGTTTATCTGCGATGTTGGAGATGCGGCTCATCCTCTGAAGCCAGGAATGATCTGCATATATTCTATCACGGACCGTTCGCCGTGAACTGATCCTCCTGAGTTTCAATGACCTTTCTCCTAATACCGTGGATATTTGGATATTTGTTGCGTTACTCTGTGGTTTGGGGTCGGTTGTCTCGTTGTGACAGTGAGGTAGGAGGTAGATTAGATATTCGATTCTCTATATTGGGCGTCAGATGTCTAGGCGAATGAAATAGTTGAGATGGAGACAATGATCTTGGAGTGTGAGCTGCAGAGTGTTCACTGAGGTCTGAGATGACGGTTCTCTTTCTCCAGATCCTTGAGGGCATCTGCAGTGCTTCAGGTGAGAAGTATGGATTCCCCTCATTGACAGGAAAGTGATCAATGCCAGCAACCAGGGTGTTGTGAGGTAGATATGGACCTCCTGTTGCCCCTATTAGCTGTTCTCCTACGTTGGAGTGGTCTGAGGGTGTGTGTACTGATCGCTGCTCTGGCACATAATCAACCTCATAGTCATCAAGGTACCTTGGCATCTGCGTTGGGAGCAAACTGTAGCATCACTAATCTCCTCACTATGTATGGACATTATATTAATTCAGAAGTTGCCCTCCGGCTCGAAGGACCATGTAAAAAATTGTTCAGCTCTTAGGTGCTAATTAATACCCAGTGGCAACCACCAAAAATTGTCCGATCAGAACAATTAACTTAAGTGAAGTCTATTTAGGAGGAGCTAGATGCACACACCACTCATAGACCACTCATTGCAAACTTGAACAGTTTTAATTAAGTGTGGTTTCTTTGATGCACGCACACATGCGATTATAAATCTGCGGAGGGGGAGAGAGAACTGGGCATTATCATTCCCGTTAGGATTTAGTCTCGCGCTAGTAAGTAATAATGGCGCGATCCATAACTGTACTAAAAATCGTACAGCATCGGGTTTTTGCACTTTGGGTCCTCAACAATAGGCGTGTGACTGACGCTTCTGACTAAAAACACAGCGATTAACCATTTATACACATCTACCAAAGAACTGTATGAACATCGTGAATATTAACTAACTGGACTGTCAGTTTAGGTGCAGAAATCAAATTACATAAAATTTAAAATATAATGCATATAATTACGCATTGTAGAGGAAAAGTATAGTAATTAGATGTACAGTGAATACGATAAAACAAGAACTATACATCTGAAAGTATGTGATTATAAACACAAAAAACACGATATTGAATTTGTTATTGTGTAAATTTGAATATTGACAAGTGTCATTAACCAAAATTGATATTATTATGTGGGCACATTTAAAACATTAGTTATGAATTTGATTTTTTTTTTTTTTTCTTGAATATATTATAACACATTTGAAAGTGAATCACCAAATGAATTATTATATTTTATGGCAGTTTTTAAAGACATGTAAATTTTTTTTTTCAACATGTAATGATTGGAAGGGGAGATGCATAGCGCTAAGTACCATAACGGACCGAAAAAGAACTGTTTCATGTTTATCCCTTCCGGTCAAATATGATAATCAACCGGATCTATTTAGATGCCATTCACGAGTTCATTTACTTCGCGGTCTTACCGCCCATGTCGGGAATTTAAAATCCTTTAACTGGCCATGGCTAGCATGTGATCGCATCCATTAATTCGGACTCAACAATGGATAAATGTGCAAAGCAATATGTGGCCGTGAGTTGTCAGTCAATTGGTACATGTCATAGCATTATTTTAAAACTGGATCTCGTTCCTTGTGCCAAAATAATCTGAAGACTGTAAAGATTTTTTTATAGTCAAATAGGTCACACGTTTATGTAGTTCTTTCCACAGGAAAAAATAAAGCAAGGAATGAGCCAGGTCATACAGTAGTACGTGTGATAATACTCCCAAACGCCTGAATACCACTTGAAATGAGCCTATCTAGCGATTTATTATTCCTATAAAAAAAATTATCTTTTCCCTGGACACGGTTACAGGAGGACTCAAAGACTACTAGGGCACGCTGTGGGATTCCCTAGATAATTATCTATAGAACAGTATATTCACAGAAGTTGAGTAAACCCCTCACATTTTTGCTAAATTTTCAATTATATTTATTTTTTCTGTGACAACAAGGAAGACTTTCTAAACCACTTTGCTATCAATGTAAAGTAGGAGTGTATAGCCCTTGTAAAGAACAGTGTGTGTAAATTGTGCTGTCCCTCAAAATAATCAAACATGCACAGCCTTGTAATGTCTAAAACGAGCTTAAAATCATACAATTCAATGACAGAGCTCCGCCTTGATCAGTGTCAGCTTCACCTCAGTCAAGTTATGTCACTTCCTTTGAGTCATACCTTTAAAGGCGCATTACGCACATTTTATGTTGAGTTTTATTTAAACGTGACAGGACTGATCGAAAACATAGGGACAGTTGTAAAATAGAATTTTATTTTTAGAATTTATGTATAATTTCATGTTTTTATTCAGTTGATGTGAATGATAACAACTTAAACTTGTTATTGATTGAGTTTTTTTTCTAAATAACAGTTTTTAGCATAAAACTATGAAAGCTGTAGGTCAAATTTGACTGAGGACAAGGATTTGTAATTTTCAAAAGTGTTTTAAAAAATTACATACTCCTTTACGAGAACAACGCACCGAAATCAAACCATCAGGTCGTTTTGAAATTTTGGTGTATAATGTTTATCACTGTAACATAGGTCTCAAGGACAGATATGTAACTTTTCTGGTAGTAGTATGTCATATTTTTGAAAAGGTCATAAAAAGTCTCAACGGTCATTTACCAGTTGGATATGTGCCGAGGTCTAAGATTTCAGAACAAAAAATAAGAAAATGCATGTCTACATGTTTGAAAATACATGTCTATAAAACTATATGAATTTTGGACTCATTTCAAATTGTGAGAATCTGCTGTAAATGATGTGCTATTTTACACAATCAGAGCATGTTTTGTGAAATGACAAGCGTAAAAACCATGTGAAAGTTATGACATCTTTAGATCAAAATTACAGATTATTGTGAGTTTGAGCTCTTTGTAATCAGGAGAATTTTCTGAAAATAATGGCATGCAAGTTTCCACGATCTATGCATGTTTCATAAAGTTACGAACAAAAGCGCCACATGAAAGGTACTACAATTGTTTTTTTCTGCTGTGCCCCACTCGCTCCTGTCGGGTTTTGTGTTATAGCTCTATGAGCAATGTCTTTGGATCAAATTTTTCATGATATATGCATGTTTCATGATGTTACGAGTGAAAATACCACATGACAGCTACCTTTGATTTTTGTTTATATGCTACATGTCGCCTCTGCAGTTTTGTGTGGTATAAATTCATGAGGAATATCTTTAAATTGCATAGAGGTGGGGGGTAGGAGTCCTTATATATACAATGATGGTTTATCATCGGGGGTTGGGGAGGTATTGGTAGCTTTTTAATCAGGAGAATCTAAATAATGATGTGTGTTTTTCCACGATCTGAGCATGTTTTATGAAGCTACATCCCGAAAAAAGGGATGTTTCAAGGAATGAATCATGCAGAATTATGAACGCTATACAGATGTTAATAAAGTTTTTGCTTTTTTTTATTTTTATTCTCTCTTATGGTTTGTCATTATGGTTCACTCATTACCACTATCAATGGTTGTTTTTCACACTTCATCTTTGAGACTATGTACTAAAGGGAAAACTAAGTCCATTTTTATAATCAGGATAAAATAAATTCAAGTCACTCATGTGGCCCGTCACCAAATTTGGATATCCGAGCTATTATGACAGACATTGAATTTAAGTTATTCAACTTCCACTATACATACACAAACTTATTTCCATAGACATTCATATTGTGAAGAACTATAAAGACTTAATATTTCCATAATACTGCAAGACTTTATCATCAGTGGGTTTGAGGATCTTCTTGTCTGCCATATTCACCACCCATCCAGGTGACAACCCAAAAAAGATCTGACGAGGATCCTTTCTTTGTACCAGCATTTCAAAAACATTTTCTCTTGTGATGTCAGGTATGGTGTAGCCATACTTTTTAGCCAGACCTAGCCGTGCAGCTTGGACTTTATCTGGGTCTGCGAGATAGCCACGGTTACTGGCATCTGTGTAATATGGAAGAAGGTCTTCACCAGGGAGCAGGCGCTTAGGTATAGGATCCCCAGACATGAGAAAGGGCACTGGTTTGATGAGGATTTCTAAAACAACACACACACAAATCTTATCAGTGCAACTGATATTATCTATTACGACATAATTACTGAGACATCCTCATGAGTCATTGGTTTGTATAAAATAAACACTATTTCAAGTAGCCCTGTATCTTTATGTTAGGTTGGCTACAGAAGGCTACTTGTACTGAAGTCATGGTCCATGATTTTATGTGCACATATGTCAATACATTAATAATACTTACGGAGGCTACGAGGATCATAGTAGCTGGTTGTGATCACACCCCCATTTCGCTCAACTGCAGCAATGGCTTTCTCTGAGGCAACCTGGACCTCCAGGTTTACTTTTGCACTAACTATATCAGCTCCCGTTATACAAGAGCCGATACACACTGCATCATGAAAAATGACTTTTAGAATAAATTGTGTTTTGTTACTGCCGACGTAGACAGTCAGATTAATCCTACAATTGTACAACAAGGTTTCTAAGGTTAAAGCCCCGGTCACACCAAGAACGATAACTATAAAGGTAACTATAACAATAAATATATTATCGTCTACACCAGCGGAATGATAGCGTCTAGTTTATTCTAAGAGCAAACAATCTACGTAATACACTAAGCCCGATAAAAATTAAATTCTCAAGCTTATTATAGCAGGATGGATTCTTATTGGGTGTCAATGTTTTTATTGTTCATCAACTGGAAAAAATCGTTCTAAAAGTGATTCCAAACATCCGTTTTCTCTGTGGCCTTTAACCGGTAGCCGTCTTGTGGCTCTGCTATATCCTTTCAATATTGTAAATGAATGATTTTTAGGAGCTATATCTATTAAGCTGTTATCTTTATAGTTTAGTGCTAGGGTGGGGAAGGGGTCCTAAAGTACAGGAAACTGCAATTAAAAATATACCGTTTTCAGTGCAGAAGTTTGGTGAAAAGCACCCCAGCCTGATAATTATCATAATTTCAGTTTATAATCTGCTGGGCTTTCGAAGCAGCAACTGCCCAGGGGTCTTCATTTGGCATATAATGGGGCTTACCACCGTATGGAAACAGAACATTGAAGATTCAGTTTTCTGAAATAACCATTGTATTTGATTCGAACAGAACAATGCACTGACCACAGTCAAACAAAAACAAAAAAACAGGTGGCAACAATATTTGGGCACCATCCCAATGGTAATAATTACATCAATATCTAGGTAGAATCCTGGATTCCTTCCTTAAAACCAAGGTAGCAGTAGAAAAGCAATTGATTCGGGCCGAATAACAGCCTGTAGATGCTTCTTATCGCCCTGATAAGGGAAGGTCCCTGAATTCTGGCTTGCAGTATGTTTTGACAATTCCCTATCCTTGCAGAAAATGTCTCCAGTTCAGATCAGGTTGATTGTATTCTCCCCCGAGCATGAAAGTGACAAGACCCTGCTGACTGTTCAAATCATTAGGTTCCATAATTCCATCGACTCTTCGATGATGGGTAACAAGATCTGGGACCTTAGGGATGGCCCGTTCTAGAACCTATTCAGGCCTGTGTCGTGTGCATGAATTCTTGGTAGAATTTTTGAACAGTTGCTTTGGATCCTTCTCCGCTGAAATACCAACACCTGATGTAACATCTTCAAAACCCCGTTGACTGATTCATTAACACAGGGCACTGTCTCTTAAGAATCGCTTCTGATACTGTGTGGAGATACATGCTAACCCTAACAACTTGACAAGTTTTCCCAGTCTCCGTGTGCTGCTACAAAGGCCCCAAGAGCTGGAAAAAAAATTGAAACTCCTCATAACAAGCAAATTTTACAGATATGAGCTGCGGCGGGGGGGGGGGGGGGGGGGGGGGTAGGCAGGTTCTTCTCCTACATAAGTGCTGTGTTTCATTTTTCCCCCTTGCCAAGAGGCGCATTATTGGTTGTGACCATCTACTCTAGCTTACTTTTCATTCTGTCGCCAAGCCATTATTTGTCCAAATAAATTCTAGGGCGTTGTCCCAGATGTCAAGCCTTTGTGCAATACATCAAAGAATCTCGTCGTGGTTTGGGCATACGCCAATAATGTTTTTTTTCTTTTCCGCATACACCCTTTCCATTAGAGTCACTGTGATTTGTACAAAGGTATGCGCTGACTGTGGAACGAATATACAAACACGCACCATCATGCAGCCAAATGGCTCTTAGGCGCTCTTTGAGTGGTCCTAGTGGTTGTCCCTGTGACCATTCTACCATGAAAGATTTCATCTTTTCGCTTCTGCCGTGTCATAGATTATTTTCCTCTTTTTCTCTCGGGTTCTCTGGCACTAAACCACATCTTTCCTTTACAAGGACTGTTCCTGGGCCCTAATAATCGAACTCCCTTTTCTATATTTGCTAGGCTGAACATGTTGAGACAGAGAACCAAGTTAACCTTTGTGATAACATTTTTTGTAATCCTTACTTCACTAATTGCATATTGATGAATTATCCTAGTGTGTTTAAGCTCTTATAGGGAGTTACTTAATTTAGTTTACCCATGTTACTAACGTTAACACTTTCCAGAGAAAGAATCAAAGAGAAATCAACAACTTCAATAGCTACTTACCTTGATACCCTTCTTTTTGCCACTGATGTAAAGGTTATTGCTATCCCCTGTGTTTTTTTTCAGTCTAATGTTCATTGAGCCATTCAAATCAATTTTGAGTTGCAATTAATCAGCATTAAGTGAATACAGGTATTGGAATCACCACAATTGAAAGGGTGGCCAAACTTTTGCACTCACTATTTTTTACATTTTATTTTATTTCATACACCTCAAAACTGCTACAAAATCGACACTAGAAGGTGGGGCGGGAAAAAACATCACGTGTATCCACCAGCTATTGTCTCAAAAAAGGGACTACGACTGCAGGCATAATCACTAAAAAAAGACATCTTTTCTTCTAAAAGACAGAGCACAATTATTATTCGGACAAGCCTCAAAAGGGGTCCCCCTAAACTTGTGTGCATAAACTGTTATTTTTACATAAAGAAATCCGTCAAAAAATGAAATGTTAACTATCCAACCACTGAACTACCAACCTTGCACAGACGTGTCAACAACAGCAATGACAATAATACAAAGCCTCCTACCGCACGCCCTAATAAAATTGCATAGCACACCTCGAGATCATTCAATGAGCTGAATGCATAGTCATCTGTTCAGAGGAAGGCTTCGAGGATTAGCGAACCACCATCTAAGGCAATTGACAGGTTTTGGTTAGGAATCGCATGGGAGGCCACCCATTGGCATATGGCCCGTTCCTGCCAACGCCATACGTTACAACCAAATCTATATAGAGTACTTGGACAGTCTTTCCAATTCACTGGGTTTCATCTTCATGAGCCATGAAGGGGAAAGATGAATATGTAACAAGGTATATCTTGACCAGGATCACTGTTGGAACCATAATAACCTTTATTGGACATTGTAAGCCATATGTTTGGACGATCATATCGAATGGAGTCTGAATCACAGAAGAAACGACCGCCCGCGCCAAGGAGGACCCGACATTCGGGCCATAGTTCGATTACCACGTTGTGCCTTCCAAGGAATAATAAATTCTGTTCGAATAACCCCTTATTGCCCAAAAAACATATTTAATACTCCACCCTCCCCCCGTACCAACTTTTATATTAGTTATAGTTGCCTCCATCCTTCATATCAACATCGCACGACCTCTGACGTGCTTTATTTCCTGTTAAAGTTCCTTAAAAAGTGATACAGAAATAATATCGTAAAATATAAGCAATAGAGTGTATTATACTCTATATTATTAGATAATATATGTATTTAGGGCTGCCGATAAATCCGCCATGCGATATTTAACCGCTTCAATGCATTGTCGTAAAAAGGCCGGTTCTTTTAAACATCAGCGGTTAAGAAACCTCTACATCACGCACTGGGCTTCTTAATCACACAATGGAGCGGGCCGGAGCCTTAACTACACAGAGAACGAGAAAATTGGAAAGAGTGGAGCCGTTGCTCTCACTAATAAGTGACAAGGAGAAAGACTGCGCAAAACCACAAGCATATTATATTCGTATGTTTTGCACCGTTTGGTCGGTGAACAAGGGCCTCCTGGTGTAGTTAAGGTGGCTCCATGTAGAAGCACGCCGTGATGGAGAATTTCCTCTTATTATACAGAATGTCTTTAACTGACAAATGGCCTCTTTAAAATATCGCATGTCGTTTATGTATCGTGGGCCCCCTAATTAAATAAGTATACTTCAAAAAAATTAGTAAGATACAGTATATTCCAGCTAAGACAATCAACAAGAATAAAAAAAAAAAATTTAATACGAAGCTTACATTTACAGCAGTGTAACTCCTTTGTAGTTTGTCTCAATAAAATGAAAAATTGAAGTAGCTAAAGTTAAATTTACTTATTAGCTAATTTTGTGCATTAATGGTGGTTTATGTTTATATAAATACATAATTGTTTTGCAATAAATGCCCCCAGAAATTCAAAAATTCTCCAAATCTAGACATTAAAGGGGTAAATCCATTTTTTGCCCTTTATTTATTGCAATTCTATTTTCAAATAAACTTTATTTAAAAGTTTTTCTACATTCTACACATGGAAAGAATCAGTTTCAACTATACCTGGGAATACAGCTCGACCTGATAGAATACCCCACATGAAAAAAATACTATAGTAAATTATAGTAAATACTAGTGTTTTTGAACCATACTATAGTAAAATACTTGAATTAATTTGTTGTGATAATTCTATAGTTGCTGTGGTAAAATAACAACTGTAGTAATATAAACAAATTACCCAATACTGTACTAAGTGTTCTACAACTATAGGGTATATTATACTACAATACACTATCGCAATATTTACTGTAGTAAAAACTAAAGTATACTACACTATTTATTACAGTTTATCAGTTCTTATTTGTAAGTCGCTTTGGATAAGCGTCTGCTAAATGGCCTAAGTAAAGAAAAGTGCACGTGTAGTTAACACTACAAGTACCCTGTAGCATTACTCTAACAACGTGATTGTAATTACATAATTATACATTATAATACTCCTTTACTCAAAGTATGGTTCAAAACACTATGTAACGTCAGCTTATGACTATAAATATAACTTTATAAGGTCTTTGGGAACCAGATCAGCTTTTTGTGCTTTGTTTAAGTTAATTGAAGGATTAGATTTGTCCTTGTAATTTTTAATACTACCACATCTACATCATAAACTGTAAAAACTACTACGGTGAATTTTATAAAATTTATCTGAAGCATGTCGCAACTTATAACCTAGATTTTGGTCCTTCTGGAAGCTATAGAGTGCCTTGGTCAATAAAACCTCATCTAACACGCTAAACCCTAATGCATCTACAGTTTGTACACGCGGTCTCACTAAATTAAGTAACTTACATCTTTTTTTTTTCGCACCCGGGTTTGGTCCGAAGGTTTTTTGGGCGAGTGTAATCGAGGTAATGTCTTTACTAATGTTCGATGGTTTTCCGCCGATCGCGGAGGTGTCTTGGTCAAATAGACCTTTAGGATCCAACAAGGACAAAAAAATTGACTACGCAAGGGAACACAGGATGCCGATGGTGGAGCATAAAACCACGGGTAGTACAGCATAAAAACCTAGAACCCCATGAGGGAAACACCAAACAACATAATACATTAACAGTAAACAATGAGTACTAATAGATACAATTATAAATAATATAATATATGGAACAAATGAAACATAATATTGGTAAATACAAACATTGAACAAGTAAACCTAAGACACATTTGTAAATGTAACTTAAACATAAAAGTATCAAAATAAATAGTAAAAAGCCGTGAACTCTAACATAGAATTATGCAATGTCAAACATATTTAACATAATCCTCAAAATTCATAATGTAATAAAGGGCATAAAAAAAACATACAAGAAAAAAGTAACAAATAAAAATATTGACATGCGTCATACTAGCAAAAAAAGATATTCATAATATATAATCTAATTGAATATAACAAACCACGAAAAAAAATAAAAAAACAGGACAATTATCCACCTGGTGTATACAAGAAAATGACAGAGAGACCCTAAATAAAAACTAAACTTACTTGATGGTCCCAATATGGGCAAGCATTCCAAGTAAGAAGGTAATGCATTTAACTAATGACCTGACATCAACGTTGACATAAGAAGAAAAGAATAGCTATTTACCTGTAGTAAATAAATAAGAACAAAATACAAGAAAGTAAAAGAAATAGTCGCAGTAATAAAAAATATAATCTAGATTAGGAGTAAAGATTTAAAGGCACATCAGCAGACAGAGGATAACCATTAAGAAAGAATTGGAAATATAATGCAAGTAATACAACATAGCCACGTCTGGGAATGTAACTTTGAGGATATAGGTAATATAAAACGTATAAAGATATCTATTATATAGATATAATAAAAAATATATATATGAGACAAGATATACTTGATATCTCAGCAATTACGAGATAATAGGAAAAAAAGCATGACAATAGAGAAATTAATACCGCACAGAATAGCATATAAAGAAAAAAAAAACATCAATATTCTTTTAAGAATCTCTATATATGACATAAGAGCAAAGTATATCTTAAATAGATCTATACTCTTTCTTTTAAGGAGACCATCTAGAGTAACATAATTTACGAGTAAATATCGATATACACTTAAAAAACAACAACAATTGGAGACAAGTTATGTAATGAAATTGAACATGTAGAGACATCATAGACTAGTGACGATTGGAAATGGTTAGATAAAATGCTACTGTGATAGCAAACATAAATGTTTACGCAGTTTTAAATAAAATGAGGGTAGCATGTACACAAGTCCATAGTTTACTATTTTTTATGATTATTATGCTTACATGACAAACCAGTAAAACAGACAGGGGTTATGAAAGTCATGGATAACTCGATAGAATAAAGAACATATAGAAACTAAGGAGGAAGGGTAAAAAAGACACAGAAAGTTCACACTCACAGACAATAGCCGCGGAGGCCTTATAGCACATTCGTCAGCAGCCATTTTTATGATAGGAACCAATGACAGTTTTAATGCCTCTTTACTTGTTGAGCCTTGTACAAAAATAGTTTTCAATTCTTTATAACCCACAGTAAAACAGGCTTTTTGGTAGAAAAAACTACACTTTGAAACTTTGACTACATAAACAGAGCATACTTAAAATATCAAAAAACTACAATTTTCAAAATGAAAATGACGAATGAAGAGTAACCTTTTCTTGATAAACATAATAGAGCATATCATTACTTTTTTCACATAACTACAATCCACGACAATAGGAAGGCAACTGTTTTCCAAGTGAAAGAGCAAAAAGAGCAGTTAACATCAATATCCTTCTTAAACTTACTAGAAAATGTTTAACAGGATATAATTTATGAAATATTTTGAAACAGATTTATTTTAACCGTTATCTGGTTGTTTTGTTAACAAAAAACTTCTGAATCGTGAGGTCAGATAACCCAAACACTTTCCGCACATAAATTATTGAACACATTCTGGATCAATAAGAGACAATTTGCAATCAAGGGCTTGGTGTGCATACTTCCGTTGTAAGAACAAATGGCTGAGAACGTACTTCGTCAGATTTGAGATTTTTTGGACTGTTAAAAAATCGTTACCCGTTTGAAACGCGGGTCACCAATTTCGCTATCCCCAGTCTCGTTGTAAGTTCTAGTAATTGGCATCCAATGCAGCTCCCCGCGATGTCTGGCCAAGCATCTCTTACATAAGGAGACTATCCCAGATTCATTGCAGAGAGCGAATGCACCGCATCGAAGAAATATAACATCGAGTGCCGTCTCAATGTGGATTCACAGGAAAATTAAAGTGGTACGTAGAAGCCATCATCATCAGTCATAAGCATACCATTAGAGTGTTCAAACTGTAGAACTACAAACAGTTAAACCCTTCTCAAAAACCCCAACTTTAAAAAAAAAAAAACTTTGGTGTCTACAAAAAATACAACATGTCTGATCCCATGACATAACCTCTGGTGGATGAACAGTCGTGCGTGTGTAGATCAGTTTTTCCAACGCCAACACGGTGTTTGACGACACTAGGGAACATCTCAGAAGTTTTGCACTTGCAATTTCTCCCCTAGGGTCATCACGGACATGTGAAAAAGAAAGCCACTCCCACTATAAAATTATGAACAATAAAATCCACATAGAAGTTTTCCTCAGCCCCAAGTGGAACCAATTAATTTTGAGTAGGTTTTTATTATTAAAATAGAGAATCTAGAAAGTCAGGCTCATGACACAATTTACGAATGTATTGCACATTATCTTTCCATAAAATAATAAATATACCTCTGATCATAAGTTTTTACCAGTCTCTAGCGATATGTATAGAAAATGTAATTAGACGAACTCAATTAGGTTAAGTGATGTGCGTGCAGAAAGTCTTCTCTCAAGCATTAGAAGGTTTTTTGAACAGAATAACTTTAAGCTGATTGATACTGGCCCATGGGGCAACACTTGGTTTTGATCAATTTTTGCCGGGTGCCTGCTTTTAATTTTTAGTTAAGTGCAATGCGTTTTGGGGCACTTTCCCATAGATGGGTAACAAATTTCTATCTGGATACTTAAGATCGGGGGAGGGCGGGCCACAGGGGTCTCACCTTGTGCTCCACTCCCGATTCCCTCAATTCCGTGCTGCCCACAAAGCTTTGATCCCCACGTGTATCATCAGGCCGTAATTGTGACGTCCCCTCAAGTCATGCAGAATGAGAAGTCAGCTGGGGAACCCGCTATCTATGTTTACCTATTTGCGTCATCTAACGCGTGGCATGACATAAAGATTAGTTACACTCTTACTTTGATGACACCCAATCCAGGAGAATACATCCCCAGATAAACTCCGATGCACGGAGGGTTTGGCGACGTTCGCCAGGCCTAAGATGTACAAAAAATTGTAGAGGGTAAGGGAACAAACCTAATCATTAGAAAACACTGCATAGTTTTAAATTGGCCTGATGAAATCTGGCTAGAATGTTTTTATGGGGGGTGTCATCTGCTAGTTGACTTATTACGATTTTTCTAACGCGCAGCAATATGGCCATTCCGTTCTAGTGTACATAATAAAAATGACAAAGGCTTGAGCTACAATAGAGATATACTGAAGCTTGGACGCCTTCGCCGAATTCCTCTTTCCTAAAATACATCTCTGTCGTACCTGTCCTAATTTCACTAGGTATTTCCCCCAGCATATAAGCAACAAGGTTTTTCATCGCATTCCCAATAGGGGCTGAAACCCTAATGCTCTCCAGAAAAAAAAAAAGAAGAATAACTCATAATAGGATGTGCTCGATACGGGTGGCAAAGTCTTTAATCAGTAAACAAAAGGAAATAAATTGTACATTGTCCTCAAGTAAGGTCAGAGTATCAATAACTTCAACGACCAGTCTAAGATATTATTAAAAATATGAGCGATTTTTCATACTCGGCGCTACTTTGATTTTTTCATCAATCAATGATGAATACACCTCACAGATTAAACTACGCCTTGTAGATAAAATAAAGGGCACACACTTATATGATGCATGTATATCAGAGCAGTGCCGTTGGATACTCCAGATTGTACTAAAGAAGTCAAAGATACAATCCTTTTAGGTTTAGGTAGTAAAACAAATACCACCGTTGCAGCAGCATCACTGACAGTAAGTGCTCAGAGCATGCTAAACATCTCTTAAACACGTGTGCAGGGGAACGGAGAGAACAGCTCAGAGTATACGATAAATTTCGCAGTCCCCGCCATTTTCCGTCAGTTTCTGGGGCGACTGTCATTGCGTATTCCAGCCACCTTGTGCCTTGACCTATGAAAGCACTTCTGCTCGTGAAAATGTTATGTTCCAAAAATCCTCAAGGCCGGAATTATGTTGCAAATCAGTGGTCTAAGACGTTCGTTGACTATCGGGTTTGGACGTCACCGTGTGTGCAGGTGGGTGATGAAAATCTTAGGTAATACGATGAGCTTGGTACACAGAATAACAAACATTAAACATATACTTACAGACGTGTCTTCAAAAAGATTAATAGCTAAAATAAATAGCACGAAACATTGTGTCTTGAAGATAATAGTTCCGAATTTCAATACTTTTTACTCCACAAAAATTAAACAAAACCAAGGAATTTATACCAATTATGTTTCTGGTCATTTAGAACCTTATTACCAAATAAAAACCAATTACAGAGTCGTATCCAGACTCTGAATTTAACCTCATTATATTCCGGATAAAGGAGAAACATAATTTAATAGGAACCGCCTTATGATCCTTTTAAGAAACCTTTGCACTGAAATGGTTCTTTGTTCTATGGTATCCATCGCTGTGAGAACCTTTTAAAGCACCGAGTTTATTTTGCATGTGCTAGCACTTTCTTTACATTTCAATAATTTTTTGCGGAGCATATAACTTTAACTCTGGTCCTGCCCCTGACTTTATTATGTGTGGATTTTCATACTCATAGGTAGTGTGACCCAAGTATCATATAGTACTCCACAGCGCCTGACCCGTTTTTCCCTCAGGATGATTGTTCATTGGTTCCAGTGTGTCCTCGTCAACCCCTCTCAAAAGCATGGGTAGTTATAGTGAGTCCTGGTTCCGAGTCTTCCTCGTCTGGTATTGATGTTCGGCTACCCCTCGTTATGTGTGTTTTCCCTGGTTTTTTGCGATCGTTTATTAAATTCTGTTCGTGTTGAAGTTTACTTCACGTCGGGTCCTCTTTTACTGGAATCTGAGTGCTCCTCACAGTATCGTTACGTGACAGCAAGTTCTTATCGCTGTTGCTGTTGCCCTTTTGGGTCCCGGTGGCTCCTCCCTCTATCTTCCACTCTCCTGGGAACCCTTTCCTGCCGGCCCCCTCCCGTGTGTCCGTCCTCCTCCCGAGCCTCCTCCCAAGTTCCCACCCGTGCCCCCCCTCTGTTGTTTTACGGCGCGAGGATGCGCCTTCAGGGAGGGGGGGTGATATGTCATGACATGTAGTTTCCTTGCCGGCGTCCCTGGCTAGCTAAACATCATCCAGACATCCACTGGAACTCCGGGGAATTACTTTGGTGGAGTGAATCCTGTTTCAGGACATGTTTAGCATGTTTAGCTAAGCTCACCAAACAGCTCTGCTCTACCACTATAGAGAGCCCAGCTTCACAAAGCTCAATCCACATTCCAGCCGCCTACAGGGCATTCCAGGACGTGTTCAGC
>JADLZN010010249.1:0-10160 GCA_018155175.1 Sinocyclocheilus anophthalmus | reverse complement strand
TTTCAGATGAATTCAGTCATATATTAAACTGTTGTACACTGAAGCAGCTCCGGACGGATGATGTATGAGGTCAGCTTTGCACATGCGCCGGTGAGTCTCGTGAAAACCAATGTTTGTTTACAGGATCAAAGGAAGCAAAGTTTCTTTACTTTAGCAAAGGAAAACGAGTCCCCTCTTGGCTTATATCGAAATCCTCTGACATCTTCTGTACCAATCCTCGTTGTTACGTTCTAATTCGTGACTCGTTGTTTTTGTTTTGAATCTCTTCTCGCGGCGGAAACACTTTTTTTTTATGGAGGGAGCTTTTTATTCACGTCTTGTTGACTGAAGCCTGCAACAAGTCCCGCTGACTGCAATGTATAATACTTGAAAGATCAAGACATTTTTAATATACCGCTGACTGGATTCTCTTAAATAAGAGTGTCCATTACCCTAGGATGGCCTCAGGGGTGGAGTACAACACAGCCTACTTTCAGTTTTGGGTTGAACTACCCCTTTAACTATAATTCGTCCTTTGCTCTTATGTGACACTAATTGCATCCCCTTTAAATGCATAGCCACTAACATCCTCAGTTATTAGACTATTATCCGATCACCCACCAGCCGTCCATCCCTACCATAGAGCTGAAGCCCTATAATGCTACTACAGCACTATTAGCTTGCTTATGCAAACCATAACATATTGTCACATGTTAAATGTAATGGTTGAAGATTGTCTTTTATCGTCCCAATGAATGATTCCCAGAAGGACTGCCCGGAATGGTTTGGCTTGGGTGTTCCATTTGGGCTGCAACACTTCCTCAATCGCTTCTCTTGGACTCTCCTTTGTGTTTTCGGCATCCACTCTGCTGGAGTCCTGCCCTGCAGATGAGCACATTCACTACGCTACACTCATACTCCACACAACACAAACAAACATAACATGGATCCCTCTAGAACATCATTAATGCAATATTTACCTTCATAAATGGATAGCCATAAAAACTGGTTAGGAGCCAGTCCAAGCCGTGGATTTCGTGGTCCATATCCGTTTCCTGTGGGCGAAGGCAGTTTAATCCACGAGAACCATTCAATGTTCGATCAGCACCAAAAGATCAGAAAACCCATCAGAAGGCTTTGGTACAATCCAACCCTGTGGTTCCCTATCTCTATTGATCATTAAAGTATATCCTCCCCTTATCTTTTCGTTTCTTGGGACCCTTGGTTTTTTGAACTTGGTGTCTTTAGGAACTCCTGGTATAATGTACAATCGAACCAACTGATCTGAAATCCTCTGCTCAATATATGTTTTTTGGCAGATACGATCTCGGATATCAAAGCCCGTCTCCTCCAAAACCTGCAGAGAAATCAAACAACCTTAACAGTGGTTTTCATTACCCTTACCTCTCAACACTTACATTTTGAAAGCCGAGAAAGCTGCATACTTCTCTAACGGCGCAGTCATGGAAAGCCTCATCTTCATTGACTTTCCCTTTAGGAAAACCCCAGCCAGACTTGGCCAGATAACCCTGGACCATCAACACCTTCAGGTCAAAATAAATCACAAATGAGAACTTTATGAATATATGAAGGTTTCTGCAACCCTCTTTTAAATCACATAATTAGTTTATGATGCTTCCAGCAGCTGTATACATACATTGTCAAGCGTTTCATCAAGAATAATGGCACCAAACGTAGGCACACCCATCTTATACTCTTTCCACTGCTCTAAAACCTTCTGAACATCCTCTCCATGGGGCAGCAGGAATGGACAGTGATTAAAAAGTGATCATAATGTTAAGGAGACACGCAGAGAAGGAAAAAAAGGTCAACAGTTCATGGTTTTTGTTATTCAAACTGGGTTTTATTTAGTTAAAGTCTCATTATGTTCTGTGAAAAAATGTTGTTGACGAAAACTACAACCCTAACGAAATGAACACTGCTGAAAGTAGAACCGAATGTCAGAAAACCAACGTTTTGTGTTTACATGGAATAAAAATGCATGTCTCTGACAGAATTCCTTTCAACAGGGGGGGGAACTGGTAGCTCTGTTTACTGTGCAGTTGCATTATGCGAGTTTAAAAAGTTTATACGGGTTACTTGGGGGGTATGTCCAAAATGCCGTTGTATGTTTTGCATTGGGGGTATGTTTGAGGATAAGCTGCGTATCACCTCGCTTTCGGGTTCCCAAATTCAGAGGTTGACGTTTCATGTTTATGTATGTAACCATAGTAACTTGCTCTCTGAAGATAAACTGCTCCGGAGCAGGTTATGTTCCACATTGTGAGGTCACTCTCATGGCATCGCACACGAACTGTTTACCCATCACTGTACGTGGTTAGCCTTCATAGAGGTTGGGGGCCTGACAGATACTGCACAACATTCTAGTGAAAATACAATTGTAATTGGATATTCCTATTATTATATATTTTAGTATGATACTGTTTAATGAGAATTCAATATTTCCTTATTTATTAGTTCTATTAGCATCTATAAACTAACATTTCAGATTAGCCTGCTCCATAACATAAACTCGTATTTACACACATTATATATTTTGCAGGCTCACCATGATCACGGCATTTCTAATGAAATGCTGCTCAAATTATCTCGCCCACCAATCCATTATCTATTATCTTACTTATACATAATTAGCCTCACACAAACCTCTTATAATTAATATATCTCAATGGATTAAAAGATTAAACGTCGAAACTCAGTACAAGAGAAAACATGATTGCCACAAACCATCCAATTAGGGTGGTCTGACTATGCACTAGAGCATGTTAAACGACGTCAATCGAGATCATTACACAAAGAAAAAGAACGACAGCCAAAGCCGGTTCCTTGCGTCCGATGCGTTGTTGTGTCTTTGTAGCCGGAGGGGGTCCTTGTTCCTTTGCTCATCGGGGGCATAGTGACGGAATCGCATACGGTCGAATTGAGTGAACCTTCTCTGCCAGCCTCGCGTTTGTGGAACCTGACATACCTCTTGATGTAGTCAAGGTTTTTTGCCTTCTGGGTTAGGTCAACGCAAAAGCTTCAGGGTCTTTAGCTGACGGCAGAGTTAACTCCCGTCCACGTGCTTCTGGAATACACCCCAGGTTCTCTATCAAATCCAAGTCTGCGGTTTCATGATGACTGTGCACCTAGTTTTCCGAAACAGTTTTCTTGTTGGTGCCTTATAATCATCTCTTGGGGCACCATTCTGATCGACCAATCAGGGCCGCGAAGTGTCCTCCCTTAACTCTTTAGCTTGTAGAACGTCGCTCTGACAGTTCCATTACAGACACAATTACGGTTTGATCTCTTCTGAGTACATAGAGTGCTCACTGTTATATTATATAGTATCTTCAGTCTTCGCTTCTATGTGACAGTGAAGACGTGACGTTTTTGTGACCCTGTCTTGATGAAACGCCGTCTGCCTCGATGTCTTCCGACTGGTTACAATTGATCACTGGGGGATTCTCGCATCCGCCACATATGTTAGGTGATTTCAACCATTAATTCTTGCCCGACAGAAAAAGAGGTAGAAGTTCGTGTGTCGAATGTGTGAGTGGCATGAGCTCCTCTTGTCTGGGCACAATGGGGTGGGTTTATTTGTCGCCTCTAGATATTTGCTATAAATTAGTCCGAATAGATAACCTTCTCATCAGATAACGAAACGTATTCATAGTTCTGGTCCTCTGCGTCGATGCTGCTTGAGTTTGTTCTTTGTTTTCTTTGGTTTCATCCTTCTGAGGTTGTGCCGGCACTTATGGTAAAATTTATTGCTTTTTAAAATCGGACTAAAACGCTGCGGGTTCGGGGTTGTGTCTGTCGGTCTCTGCTACCAATAGTTCTTGCTCAAATCAAACCCAAAGTCACGCTTGCTAATGCTTCCAGAAGACCTACTGTTCAGAAAAAATCGTTGCAATGCTTAGTGTACCGTTATTGTCCCGTAACCCGAATCTCTCTTCTCCTCTCGGTCCTTGCGCCTCCTAAATTTAGGCTGTTCATATAAGAATATATAACAACATCCTCTCTTAAGTATTCCACCCTTTGGCAAAGTCGCTGTGCATCCCACACTGAGGGATCATGCCTTCGTGATTTTCTGTGCATGCAGAAGTACCACGCTAAAACCCATGGCCAAGCTCAATCTGGAAGCATCAACCTCTGATGCACTTTGTCCCTCCTGCCTCGTCGGCATTGGGCGCTGGTGAAAACTAGCAAATGGGATCTCACTACAAAGGTACCAATTACACAAGTGAAAAATTTTATCTTGTACTCAATTAAACGTAGTAAGTCACAGTGACATTGAACGACCACACAGTGTGTTCATGAGGTTGAGTCATCAGTAGCTGTAAGGTTTACAGTGAGCTTCGTTTGATCGCGAGGTTTCCCTTCTTTTGTAGCTGCTGGTTGATCGGGGCGCTGTGTTTGATCAGATGTGAGCACGTGTCTTTGGCTTACACTCAAATGTGTCTATCAGACCATAATGTCCATTTGCTACAAGAAAAATCATCATACTCAGTTCAGGTCAGTATCGCACCACAAGATCCTGCATCACTGAGCAATATAGGTAGCTGGGTAGGATTGTGGCCCCATTTTGCGTAATTCTGGGGGGGCGCGACAAGCTTCTGTCCTGATTTCATTGTCCTTGATTTACATTGAGGCAGAATTCTGTCGGGCGAATTATGTAGGTAAGGTCCATGCCGGGTAGTTACCTTATACCAGAACATGGTGCATACTATGCACAGTGTACATTCTGGATACTGCAGAAATAGTAAGAGTAGTTTGATAGTATGGCATTTCGAACACAGCCTTTGTCTCGGGCCCTCCAGGACCTGCGCTTGCCAGCCTGGTCTACCAGATCTAAGAATTAGATAACCTTAAAGAGTCGTAATAATCTGCACGCTCATTGTCTACTTTCACTGGGACGCGATCAGCTAAGGACACAAAATGAAAACCTGACTATATCATAATACAAATAATATTTTATTACGACGTAAATTAAACAAATCAATAAAAAAAACACAGGAAATCGTGAGATGCGTGAATGTTGTTACCGGAAATGCGTGAGGCGTACCAAATAAAACACGGAAGTAGTTCTACAAGTAACGTTAGCCTAGTCAGTTGACCATTTAGGTCAAAATACTAGAACATATGCACAACGGTAACTACCGTCACCATCTGCATCCGACGAATGACTTTGGGAATTGTTATTAAGTTACTCACTTAAATACCGCCTACTTGGCAGGCGTCCAAGCCCGCAGCTGACTCGAAACGCGCATGTGATACACACATATCCTCAGGACGCGCCGAAGATGTACAAAACTGCAGCTGACTCGGAAGGTGCCCAGCATACTTCATAGGCTGCCTGTTAGCAGCTTCGTGGGTTTAGTAACGCAGCCATACTGAGTCTGCCGTATAACAAAGACAGCTACCAGTTATTCGACCACTCACAGTGATTAAACGCACATCGCGCTCACAGGCGCTTTTACACAGACAGGCAGGTGTGAATGTGTGCTCTCGGGTTACCTGCAAAGGTCATCCAGCAGCCCGTTGGGAATCTCCCCTCGTTTTGTCTCCATGTTAAGGGTAAAAACATCCCGAACAAGCAAGACTAGTGCGTTAAAAACAGCGCAAAGCTACTACACTCGCGTGCTTCGCATTTATAATATGTGTCTAAAGTACATGGTTCTGTACCATTCAACCGCTTAACAATAAAAGAGCAAGCAGTGCTGTGGATTTATATCGACGATGCTGATGCTAGCATGCTAACAAGCTAAAAATATAGCGCCGCAAATCCATGAAGCACTTGAGAGTAGGCGGGACATGAATACCTTTACACTCAACAAAGGCTGACCTGGTAATGATTTTGCAGTCTACATTTTCATGGGTAAGAACGTTTCTTGATATGAAAAGCATATATATCTAGGAGCAATATCCCTTAATGTTAACCAGACTTATTTGACTGTCAAATATAAAAATGTTTGCTTTAAAGCTATTACTCCAAAATGGAGCCATATATTTTATTATATATATTACTTGTATATATATATATATATATAGTATTATATATAATATATATATATTATATATATAATATATATATATAATATATATATATAATATATATATATAATATATATATATAATATATATATATTGTCTGCATCAGGGTCTTGAATATATTAACATCTATCCACAATCCATCCATTATCTGTCTGTATATTTTTACTCCTGCTCAGTTAGCTGTATAATGTGCTTTTTTTACAGTATGGCATACCATTTCTTTCCCAAAAGGCATTTTTTCATCAATGGAAAACACTTTTTACAAATCATTACTTGACATTCAGCAGACATTTTGTTCTGAATGGCATAAGCAGTGGTGACAGTTCCACTGGGACAGCCTGTTTATTGTGATTTGTATTGCTCAAGAGCACAATGGTAGAAGATGTCTCCAGTTTATGATTCACACCTTTGACTTTTGTGTTAGCAGCCCAGATCAGGACATACTCTTATAGATCCCCTTAAGCAGTGGTTCTTACTTCCATTCCTGAGGACCCCACAGCACTGCACATTTTGTGTGTCTCCCTTATCTGATAGACTAAGTTTAGTTAATGCAAGCTCTCTGTTAATGATTTAAATCAGGTATATACTGTAAGTAAGGGCATATTAAGGATAAATCCAAATATGAACATTGTATGTGGGTCCCCAGGAGTTGAAAAGGGATAATGCTATAAATACGTTTTTGAGACTATATCTTATTTAACTAGTCAGAATAAGGCAGATGCCAGAATGGGTTGTGTGTGCATGACTCATCCTTGAAAACCAGGAACAAAGCATTTAAAGATAATATAACCCAAATGAGCCCAAAATATATCCCCCCGAAAATGAAAAAATGTAAGTCTTCCTGCAGGTTACTCATAAAACACTGATTTATTCAAGAATCAATCAAATAACTGTTTTAATGAGTGAGTCACTGAATTATTCAAACTGTTTGTTCAAACAGCTGATTCATTCAGGAACAAAACACCACTTTGTAGTATATCGAAGACTCACAAATGCTTTGCAGAATAAAAAGACCGCCAACATTGTGTTTAAAATGTTAGTTACTCAGTTTTAACTTCTCGCTTATTGAACTTATATAAAAGCATCATCACATTCGCAATCATGCTGTTTTGCGAATATCAGAACGTAGGCACCAGGCAGGTTGTGTGATGTTGCTTTCATGTGCAATCAGACATTTCCTGTTTCCCACTTTTAAAGTAATTAAGATTTTGTCGCATTCAAGTGTTTTGTTATTGGAAAGAATCATCTATAGAATATATTTATTCAATATATAACACATTTGGAATAAACTGGAGTGTTTCATTCTTCTGATAGGTTGCTGACGATTCCAGAATATCGGTCAAATAAATGGCTTTTTCACTGTGTAAAATACATCAAATATGCATCAACTGTTTATATATATATATGTAAATATACATGACTAATGGCAAAATATAGCAAAAAAGATGTTGTGGGGAAAACAAATAAGACTTAAAAGTCACTAAAGCAGGGTTATTGGTAGTTTTACAGACTGCCTTACTCATCACACTAACCACTGGGCTGCAACTACATGCATTTCTGCTGCAAGATATCTGCACATTACACACACATATACATAGGAAATCTGGAACCCACAGATTCTGTATGCATGTTTAAAATTTTCCTGACTTCACGCTTTACAAAACAAACAGCAGAACTTTCTGCTGCTTTAGTAATTTAATATGCTGTCAAGCTGCTAAAAAATGTAAACGTAATTGAAAGCTTTTATGTAAGCAGATATAAAAAACATTTATTTTTAGTTTAAAGGTTTTAAAGAATATCTGTTTAATGCAATAGGTGTATGTGCAAGCATATTTTTCTTGTGTCATTGTTTTTTTATTTATATTAAGGATTGTTTGGCATCATCACCATTATCCTTCACCTAGACAACATGCAGGCAATTTCTGGCAAACATTAGGGAGGAAACGACAATGTCTGAACATCAGCAGTCTCAGCAGGCGCAGTATATATTTTATTATGCTCCCTGTGACATATATAGGAATCCCGTTACAAACCTTACAGCCATTTTTGCATACAGTTTTTGCCGTTTTTGCATACAGCATCGACTTATATATGCATGCTTACTTTAAAAATATTCTTTTTAATTTTAATGATCTCAAATAAATTTTGAAAAGCAGAAAAGGTATCAAAGTTGTAGTCGCTAATAAAACACTTCCAAAAGAAAAAAAGAAAAGGGAATATTTGGACATGAATTATGAATTATGGAGTTATAAATTATGATATTCATTATAGCATTTATACACATATTTTATACAGTATATTTCAGTGTAACAGGATGTCAAAAAAGCTGACAGGTGAAATGAATTGTTTGCTGTAAATGCTTATTAAATCTTATTATATGCAGTATTTAGCATTTTAATTTAATGATAATATGGCCAAAATACTAAAGCACTCCAGAACACAATGAAGCGAGATAACAGAAACCTTTTCATCATTTATCCAGGTTACCATGACAGCCGAGGGTCGCAGCTCCTTCCTCGCTGTCTGGTGTGTGTGGGTGGTTTTGTGGTTGGTGTTGTGTGGGGATCTCAATGTCCTTCAAAAGGAGCTCTGTCCACTTAAATAGGACAAACTTCCTTTTCTCTCTCTCTTTCTTTCCTTGAGGGGCAGCACTTTCACCCCATTAGTCATTCTAAAAAATGAGGATGTGAGATACGTGAAATCTGGGCTAAAAAATCCGGACACATTAAAGTTTCTCCATTGCTCATATGTGCATCTATTTTCAGAAACAAAACTGCTGCATGGTGTGAAATGCTGCCCCCCAAAGGACGCCGTGCATTTGTTTATGTTCAGTCCCAGAGCTGTTTTTGCATATGTGTTTGCTAGAATAGAGTAGCATATTCCTCTTAACACTAGTGTCTGTCAGAATATGGATACATAGCTGGGAATTCTATGAATGTTTAAGTACACTGAAGCAAGTAATTACAGCTGTTCCCCATCCCCTCAGATTTAAACCATGACACACACGCATGCAGGATGCTGGAATTGTCCTTCAGTTGTTCGTCATGCTTTTCAGACAAACTGAAACCGATTCAGTGAGGGACAATCGACCACAGTAATATGTAATATCAAGCTTGAAACAAACTAAATTGTGTTTCTGGAGAAAAAAACAGTTCACTAAAACATTATGGCTTTATTGTTTACTTTACTTAATTCATTGAATTAATTGTATTGAATCACATATATCAATATTATAATATCTATAAGATAATTCAAAGATAGTATGTTATTGTGGTAAACAAAGCATGAACAGACATTACAAAAAGCCAATTCAGAGACAGCACTTACAAAGGTTTGATTTGTATTGCTTTCCTACATGAAAAAGTGTTTTTCTCTCACCACGCATTAGAAAAGTCTGGGCTGAATTACTTGTTTTGACAAACATCAGGGTCGTGCGGTACTTAGGCTGCTCTCTAAATTGAGATCTTGAGTTTAAAATCAGAAAGCAGGAATTCATTGAAAAAGTCGCTCTGAATCTGATTTTATAGCTTTACGTGAAAAAAAAGAAACAGAAAAACAGACACTCTCACTTTCATTATAATGACAGAGATCTGAATCAGTATGTCAAATCCAGGGTTATTATAGTTAACTAACTATAAACACTAACCTAAATAAAATCTTTAAAAAAATTTAAACTTATTTTATTTCATCTAGTTCCCATTTCTCATTTAGTTTAACTTGTACTAAAATAAATAAACTAAAACTGAAATAGAAATTAATAAAAAACTATACAGACATATACATAGACACAAGAAAGGTTATTAAAACTTTCAATGAAAATGGAAATATCTAATAAAAACTAATTCAAAGTATTAATAAAAACTATAATAGTATTTCAGTGATACTAAAATAACACTGGTGAAATCACAGACATCCAATGTAAATATTTGCAACTCAAATGTCATTTAGAAATTGAATCCCAACTGAATCATGCTTATGGTGAGTTATTGGTTAAATAAATATGCGTACTGCAGCAGAGCAAGAGAGCGTGAAAGCGCTTGTACATGGGGATGAGATGAGACATCAACTGTCTCTTGATCCTTTTGTTTGTTCATGAACTCAAGGGTGTAGAAGAACGTTGATGG
>JADLZN010010248.1:0-24809 GCA_018155175.1 Sinocyclocheilus anophthalmus | reverse complement strand
TCCTTGCAGATCCCCTCCAGTTCTGTTAGGTTGGATGGTAAACGTTGGTGGACGGCAATTTTTAGGTCTCTCCAGAGATGATCAATTGGGTTTAAGTCAGGGCTCTGGCTGGGCCCTTCAAGAACAGTCACAGAGTTGTTGTAAAGCCACTCCTTCGTTATTTTAGCTGCATGCTTAGGGTCATTGTCTTGTTGGAAGGTAAACCTTCGGCCCAGTCTGAGGTCTGAGCCTCTGGAGAAGGTTTGCGTCCAGGATATCCCTGTACTTGGCCAAATTCATCTTTCCCTCGATTGCAACCAATCCTCCTGTCCCTGCAGCTGAAAAACACCCACAGCATGATGCTGCCACCACCATGCTCACTGTTGGGACTGTATTGGACAGGACATGAGCAGTGCCTGGTTTTCTCCACAAATACCACTTAGAATTAAGGCCAAAAAAAGTTCTATCTTGGTCTCATCAGACCATAGAATCTTATTTCTCACCATCTTGGAGTCTTCAGGTGTTTTTTAGCAAACTCCAATGCAGGCTTTCATGTGTCTTGCACTAAGGAGAAGCTTCCATCGGGCCACTCTGCCATAAAACCCAGACTGGTGGAGGGCTGCAGTGATGGTTGACTTTCTACAACTTTCTCCCATTTCCCAGCTGCATCTCTGGAGTTCAGCCACAGTGATCTTTGGGTTCTTTTTTTACCTCTCTCACCAAGGCTCTTCTCCCGATAGCTCAGTTTGGCCGGACGGCCAGCTCTAGGAAGGGTTCTGTCGTCCCAAACGTCTTCCATTTAAAAATTATGGAGGCCACTGTGCTCTTAGGAAACCTTAAGTGCAGCAGAAATTTTTTTGTAACCTTGGCCAGATCTATGCCTTTCCACAATTCTGTCTCTGAGCTCTTCAGGCAGTTCCTTTGACCTCATGACTCTCATTTGCTCTGACATGCACTGTGAAATGTAAGGTCTTATATAGACAGGTGTGTGGCTTTCCTAATCAAGTCCAATCAGTATAATCAAACACAGCTGGATTCAAATGAAGGTGTAAAACCATCTCAAGGATGATCAGAAGAAAAGCACAGCACCTGAGTTAAATATATGAGTGTCACAGCAAAGGGTCTGAATACTTAGGACATGTGATATTTCAGTTTTTCTTTTTTAATAAAATCTGCAAAAATGTAAACAATTCTGTTTTTCTGTCTATATGGGGTGCTGTGTATACATTAATCAGGGAAAAAATTAACTTAAATGATTTTAACAAATGACTGCAATATAACAAAGAGTGAAAAATAAAAGGGGGTCTGAATACTTTCCGTACCAACTGAATATACAAGCAAAGAAACATCGGCTCTGCAAAAAATCGGAGGTCACAAATCGAAAATCGAAAATCGAAAAATGGCCAAGCCATTGCAATCGGTGCATCTTAAGTAAGTTCCAGTGAATGTGGGCTTTTGGGGGACAGGAATGAGGGTGGGCGCGTTTGAAGCGCAGGGAACTTCACAACGCTCCAATATCTGTTTTGAATATCTGTGTGAAAGATGGGGGCAGTTGGTCAGGGCAGACTTTTAAAAAGGGCAGGTGAAACACCATCTTGGCGCCGTTTTGAGATTTCTGCTTCTGAAGAACAGGTTACATCCTATTAAACCAGACCTTAAACGCAGGTGGAATGGTGGGGGAGCAACAGGAGGGAGGGGGGTTGAGAGGGGGGAGGTGAATGTGGAAGTGCCAGATTAGGATCGGGTGCGGTGTCAGTTCAGGCCTTTTCAAAATCGAGAGTAAAACACATTAGGCTATGTCCACACGAAGTCAGAGCTTTCCCTATACAATCTTTTTTCCCCCTTGTCTCAAGAAATATCTGCGTACACACAAAACACGAAACGGACACGAAACGATGTAGTATACATGCCAGACCAGCATGTGGCACTGTACTTCTGCCACAGAGATACACTAAAAACAGAGAAGAAGACTTGGACTATGCGCATAAACCTTGCGCACGGTATACAAACGAACATGGAACAATACATTTATTATTCTGTGTTAATGTTTGCTAATAAAAAGACAACCGTTCAGTGTTTGTTCACGTTTTTGTTGCCGTTACGTGACGTAGCAGTGTCTGACTAAGGGGGCGAGGACGTGGGATATGACGATCAAGTTCAAGAGTAAAAAAATACAGATTTGGGTCCACACGAAAAAGCAAGGGGGCGTTTTATATTATCCATGCTGGGACCCGGTTTAAAAATATGGTTGCACTCTCCCACAACGCCGGAGCAATCTGGACAAAATTGACTATACAATACCAAATGTATGCTTTATACAGCTAAACCGTGTCTCCGTGTGACGGGGCCTCAGATCGTCAGCTAGTTGTTGATTCTCCGCAAGCTGTGGGTGTGGTGTCTTGTACATGGTGATGTTCGTCAGACCAGTCCATACTGACGCTGGATTGTTTGCTGAAAGCTTTTTTCTCAGCTTTTCAGAGTAGTTTTTTTTCACTCTGATCTCCTTTGTTAGTCTGTTCCTGGCCTGGTTATACAAGATTGTATCCCCACTTCTGTAAGCATCCTCCTTAGCATAACAAAGCTGTTTGAGTTTCCCAGTAAACCATTATTGAATGATAAAAATGACCTGGTGGGGATATACATATCCTCACAGTAACTGATATATGAGTTATAGTCTGTGAGCTCGCCCAGATCTGTGGCGTGACAGATTCAAAAAACCTCCAGCATTGCGTGAAGCTTTTAAATCCCACTCTGCTTCATTAGTCCATCTTTTTACAGTCCTTAATACAGGTTTAGCTGATTTAAGTTTCTGCCTGTAGGTCGGTATAAGAACCAAACAGTGATCAGAGAGCCCCAAAACTGCCCATGGAACAGAGTGATATGCAATCTTTATTGTGGTGTAACAGTGATCCAGTATATTACTGTCTCTGGTGGGACACGTAATGTGCTGCTTGTATTTTGGCATTTCACGGGAGAGATTTGATTTGTTAATCTCCAAGAATGATTAAAATAGAGCCTGGGTACCCTTGCTCCATTTGAGTCATTTGTTCGGCTAGCTGTTACATTGTGGTAATGCATCGCACGCATCCGGGGGAAAGAGGAAACTCCCGTGGTGAGTAGAAAGGTTTACAGTTTATGAAGAATGCCTCTAAGTTAGGACAGCATACATTTTTCAGTGTTGTTACATCTGAACACCAACTGTCGTTGATGTAGAAACACAATCCACCACCTCTGGTTTTCCCCGTTAACTCCGCGATGCAATCCGCTCTGAACAGCTGGTAGCCCGGCAGATGAAGCACGTTATCTGGAATGGCTTCAGATGGCTTCAAAAACTTCAGAAGAATTGCGGAGCTCAGCGTCGTGGCTGCCATTTTGCCGCGCCATCTTGATCTATTCAGATGGCCTCTTATTTAAGGGCAGTTTAGATTGTCATGGAAGAGATGAGTTTGCAGTTGTTTATGAAGATTGTGAGGGATTGGGCTGTCCGGATGGCGTTCGGTAGGTCATTACACAACGGATATGGTGAAGAAAATCTGGAGAGTGATTTTGTGCCTCTCTGCAATGGAACCACGAGCCGCCGATCGTTTACCGACCCAAGTGTAAGAATCCACCCAGATTGGCACAACGACAGAATCCAATTGGTGGGAGAAGGTATAATGTGTGTAGGTATTTTGCTTGCGCTTCTGCAAAGTTTACTTAATTTATCAGGATTTAGTTTCAATTTAGTCAAGCTCCGTGTTCAATCTGACTCCGATTTCAAGTGATCAATACATTTCTGATCTTACTCAGAGGATACAGGGGGATTACAATACCCTTAAATATGCTGCACCTTGCTAGCAAATAACAAAAAGTGTATTTTTCCTATAATCACGAAAACTGTACCTTGATAAGCCAGTGACAAACATAAATCAGAAGATCCCTAATGATGAGTCCCCGCTTCATTCATTGGTACTTTAGTATGATCTATCCTGGACGCAAATTTGCGGAAACACCAGACTACACCATAATCTACTAAAATAATCATGATTTCAGAAGAGATCAGAATAAATCAAAGATAACAATGTATTATTAGTCAGGTAAAATTGTATCATGCCAATTACATAATGAAACAATTACAGCAGAGAGACACACAGCAGTATGTGAGCTCTAGTGCAGAGCTCCAAATTCACATATGCTGCGGGGGTTTTCTTACCACAGAATCTCAATGACTGATTTGCAACTTTCCCTTAAATACTACCAGAACAAAAGGGCCATAAACATTTATTTCCGGGCCCAAACAGATTACTTCAGAGTATGGGGGATGAGAAGCATCTATAGAAGCTGTTCTCGCGCCCAAATGGTCACACCTGGTGTAGAGCAATGTTTATCAGATTTTGAAAGGAGACCACCCACAACAGAAGTACAGAAAAGAACAAGAAGTTTTCAATATTTCTCATAATAAGTGACTCCTGTGAAATTGACCAATTTACCAAATCGCATAGAGAACTTTAGAACGATACCAAACATGAAGGGGAAAAACAACAGGTTCACAAGATACATCATATGTGGTATATACATATTCTTAATGAACTTTGAGTGAAACCTTTTGGGGGAAAGGACAGAGAGGCAGAGAAAGAAGGCAGGTTGGAGAAGGGGGTCGTAAATGAGCAAGGAGAGAGGTGTTGTTTGCTCTCTTTGGAGACCTCTTCTCCAGATTAGATTTATAAACAAATATATAAATTACAAAAAGAAATAATAGAAATTTCTGTCATGAAACTCTAGATGGCGCATTCTGACGGGGCGTTAATGTAACTGATGATATTTAGAGAGTTAAACGACTTGGCACAAGGTGATTGGTTCATACTGCATATGCAGCCAATAAGCTTACTGCCTTGCATTTATATGGCTGGCTAGCATTCCCTTGAGATTCCTGCAGCGTGCTTTCAGAGTTCTCTGAAACCCTCCACCTTCCCTAGCTCCACCTGTATAGATCTGCTATGGGGTTATTTTATATGCTATTTGTGCAGCAGCAGTATGTCTTAATTACTCATGGCACCGTATCACCATATGCATTGGCAGTTGCAAGTTCCTGTACTTGCTTGCAGCAACAATCTACAACTACAGCAATAACCAACAACAGCAGCAGCGTAGCAGATCTATTCAGCCAAGACCAAATACATTAACATTGTCATATCCATCACCATGCTAAAATTTTCAGAGCGTTGTCATGATTGAAATGGATTTGTTGCATGGCATCGGTTTTGTGTGAGTTCCTAACACTTGGTTTCATGAACAGATAATTTCATAAGGCAATAATTTAACTCCTTACAGTAGGCTTCTGGAGGGGATGTAGACGCATAGGACAGAGCGGAGGTAGGAGGGTGCAGAGCCCGTGGCTGTTCTGTAGGCAAGCACCAATGATTTGAGATGAGAAGTGGTGTGACATGGGCTCTCTTGGGCTCACTGAAAACAAGATGTGCTGTTGCATTTTGAATCATTTGCAGAGGTCTGATTGCGCATGATGGAAATCCAGCGTGGAGAGGGATTAAACGTGGAGGAGCGGTTCACTCAAATCTGTGACCTGTGAGACGAGTTGGATCAATGAAGCTAATTGCTGTTTTTTTTCTAACCAGTTTGTCGAATCGACGTCAGAGCATATGACTTTGTTAAATGCATGCTCAGTTGTTAACAAAACATTCATTCTGAATGACTTTTATGTAACACATGGGTTGGATTTTCATTTTATTACTGAAACTTGGTTAAAGGGATAGTTCACCAACAAATGAAAATTAGCCCATGATTTACTCACCCTAATCCATGTAGGCATAACACTTATTTCTTTCCCTCTCCAAATAAACCTCTCTTTCCCAGATTAAATCCAATAAGATTATATAAAAAAAAATCGACTTTGATCTTCCAAGCTGTTTAATGGCAGTCAGCGGGTGTTACAGTTAATCAGTCCAAAAGAAGTTAAATAAAAACCATCCATCCATAAAAAAAAAAGTGCCTCACACGGGCCTCCCGGGGGGGGGGGGGGAGTAAAAAGGCCTCCTGTAGCAATTAATGGCGTTTTGTATAGACCAATATCCATATTTAAAACTTAATAATCACTTTAATCTAGCTTGCAGAAGCAGCTCTGGGAGGATGATGTAAGATGTCGGCGTTGCACATGCGCCGGTGAGTCTTGTGAAAACCAACGTATGTTTATAGGATCAAAGGAAGCAAAGTTTCCTTACTTTATCAAAATACCTACGACATTTTCTTTTACAAATCCTTGTTTTGTACTTCTAATTCTTGACCGTTTTTTTGTTTTGATCTCTCCCCTGTGCTTAGTCACTTCTGAGCGGCGCATGCCCAATGCCGACCTCATACGTCATCTGCCCGGAACTGCTTCTGTTTACAACAGTGAGTGCAAGCTAGATTAAATTGATTATTACGTTTTTAATATGGATATTTTTCATACAAAAACGCATCAATTCGCTACAGGAGGCCTTTGTTAACCCCGGAGCACATGCGGAGGCACTTTTTATTATGGATGGATGCGCTTTATTTCACTTCTTTTGGCGGATAACTGTAAACACACCATCTGACGAGCCATTTAAAAAGCTTCGAATGTTCAAAGACATTTTCTTAAGATAACATCAGACTGGATTGTCTGAAAGAAGACAGTCATATACACCAAGGATGGCTTGAGGCACTGTTCCCTCAAGATGTAAATTTTTAAGTACCCCAAGGACTAATCGCCTTGGTGGGGGATTGGCTAATATTTTTAATAATATGATTAAGTGCAAGTTACTGCCTGTTAAAAGTTTTAAGAGCTTTGAAGTTCAATTAAGGAAGATTGATTTGCCATTGCCGATACTTTGTGCCTTGCTATACAGGCCACCTGGTTATAATAAGGATTTTCTTGACAAATTTTATTAATCAGTGTTTTTAATCAGTGATCGTTCCATCTGCTGATAGAATTTTAATTCTGGGTGATTTTAATATCCTTGTCTTTTGTCCTTGTAAACCTATTACCAAATAATGTTTGAATTTGGTTAGTTCTTTTAACCTATCACAGTGAGTCTCTGGATCTATTCACCATCATGGACAAACGCTTGATTTGTTGTTTCATTACTGGATGAATCAGCATACTTGAACAAATCTCTTGTATGATTCAAATACAAATACATTTTAACAGCCCCTTTTCACCACCTACTGGCATAACAATGTAATTGATAAATCTTAATTTGAAGTGTCAAATTACTTTCAAAAGGTGATTTACTTTATTTTAATCGCTACCCTACACATCAGAGTTTATATCTAAACTATAAACTTTTATCCCAGTACTTTTGTGATTTGAATGTTTGTAACAGAAATAATGATACTGTGTGGTTGAAAATACTGTGAAGCCGTTTCATTCATGACAGATGACAGCTGCTCTCTTTAGGTCAACGGCAGTGCGAACGCAGATTTAAATGGTCAAATCACACTGATGTGATCATACTCTGCACGGACGAACCAACAAGTGATCACAACATTGATCGTACATGTCAAAGGTTGAGAAATGAAACACATGAATCATTGTAATTTAGGAATATAATCACATTGGTGTTTAAATCGTGTTTGCGAAATTTAACGATCTATTAAATTAAAGTGCTTTGTCATGTTGGTGGTGGCACCTCTCTTGCAACATGTTTAGCGATCACAGATATTATACTTCGCTATTTTGGCTTCTGATCGCAAATGTAGCCACACATTGGATCACTGGAGCGCTTAGATTAGCGAGCAAGGTCGTGGCAGATCGCTAGGTCCGGTCGTCACAGATGAAGAAAAACAAAAAGCGCATAGGAATCGATAGGCAGAATCAAAATTTTAATTTGACAATATCCAATTCCTGACCTTAAGTATCCGATTCTGGAATCAGAATCGATTTTCGATTCCCAACCCTAGTTATTACTGCCACTGCACCTGCCTTTTCAGCTGCTTTTAGTATTTCTGAGTTATCTTCCTGTTGAGTCTACAACATTGCCTGCTACAGGACCTGATGAGTTGTTAAATTATTTTAATCTTGTTTGTTCAGAGATCTTGGATAATGTTGCATCTTTTAAAATGAGAAGTCAAAAATTTAACCATGGTTATATGATGTTAATTGGAATCTTAGGCAGGTTTGTCAGACTGCTGAGCGTAAGTGGCTTAAAGACAAAATGCAAGTACCTTATGATATTTTTAGAGAATCTTTATTAAATTATAAAAGAAAATTATATTTCTTACAAATTATTTCGCAAAATGTACAGGTGTATCTCAATAAATTAGAATGTCGTGGAAAAGTTTATTTCAGTAATTTAACTCAAATTGTGAAACTTGTGTATTTTAATGCAATGCACACAGACTGAAGTAGTTCAAGTCTTTGGTTCTTTAATTGTGATGATTTTGGCCACATTTAACAAAAACCCCCAATTCACTATCTCAGCAATTAGAATATGGTGACACGCCAATCAGCTAATCAACTCAAAACAACTCAGGTTTCCTGAGCCTTCAAAATGGTCTTTCAGTTTGGTTCACTAGGCTACACAATCATGGGGAAGACTGCTGATCTGACAGTTGTCCAGAAGACAATCATTGACACCCTTCACAAGGAGCCACAAGTTAACATCAATCAGTACTCAATATTAATTTAAACTGCTTTAAATATGACTGCTGCTTATTTCCTGTGCACTTCTTCGCTTGACCGTAGTCGCGTCTGTCTGCTTACTGCGTTTATTTAACCCATCGCAATTTTATGCGGATGCATTTCTGTCGTAAAATAATCATATGCATCTTGTGGCGTATATTCAGAGCATTCTGAAGGTATACTGAGGGTTTTGGTGAGAAACAAACCGAAATGGCAAGGTTATTTTATTTTATGAAAATCTTGCATTGCAGTGCGAGTGCGCAGCAGCTCACGCAGCGCACAAGTGCATATCCTTTTGAGATATCATATCAATTATAATCAATTTTAATAAAACAAGACTACATTATATAACTCTAACAGTAGGCTATGTAATATCTGTTGTTCTCCGGTTGTCAATCAAAATGACAGTTCTTGCAACATAGGCATATATATATCCAAGCCAATTTATTATTCTTTCATTTTCATAGTGTTTAAAATATTTATTTTGAAAAGAATTAATTAATTAAACGAACAAACAGACGTACTGTGTGAAAAGGGGAGGCTATGTCAGCTGTCATATCATTACATACCCGTGCCCATGCCAGCTGAGCACAGAATATAATTTATATTACACAGAAGAAGCCCTGTCAGACTCTGCCACTCATTTTTCTACCCCTGAGTGAAAAACGAACATTTAAGCTGAATTCTTGGTTTTCGTTTTTTTTTGGAGAAAAAAAAACGAAAAAAGGAGCCATTTTCAAATTTTTCTACTTTCAATATTAAATCAAAAAACGAATGATCAAATGATACACTGTTTCAACAATTCACTAAAAATGTTTTTTTATTGGTCTTATGAAGTATTCTAATTGTTGAGATAGTGAATTGGTGGGTTATGTTAAATGTGAGCCAAAATCATCACATTAAAAGAACCAAAGACTTAAACTACTTGTCTGTGTGCACTGAATTTATTTAATAAACGAGTTTCACAATTTGAGTTGAAATAAATGAAGTTTTCCACGACATTTTAATTTATTGAGATGCACCTGTAAATAACCCATAGGTATTATTTGCAACCATAGATAGAGTCCCTCTATTAAAGTTTTTTCTACTCCATTCAAGGATTTGTGTGAGAGTTTTCTTAAGTTTTTTTATTTTATTGGTAAGATTGATACTATTTGGTCAAATATTTTGCTTGTAGGGAATGTTGTAGTCGATGTAAGGAATTTTTCCCATTGCTTGAATAATTTCAAATTGGTTTCCTTGGCCCAGTTGAAAGACATCATATTGCATGGGGCCTAATGGTTAGAGAGTACGACTAACCCAAAGGTTGCGGGTTTGAGTCTAGTACCGGCAGGGATTGTAGGTGGGAGGAGTGAATGGATCAGTGCTCTCTTCCACCTTTAATACCATGACTGAGGTGCCCTTGAGGAAGGCACCGAACCCCCAACTGCTCTCCAGGCGCCGCAGAAAAAATGGCTGCGCACTGCTCTAGGTGTGTGTTCATGTGTGTGTGTGTGTGTGTGTGTGTGTGTGTGTTCACTTGGAGGGGTTAAATGCAGAGCCGACCGAGTTTGGACACCCCTGTTGTAGATGCTACTGGCCCTAGTATTTTAATGATTATGAACAGTGTTTATTTGATTCAGGTGCCATAGGGTTTCAGCTTACAAAAATTAATTACAACCAGTAAACCAAAAATTTTTAAAAAAGGCAAAATCTGGATAACCATCATTTAATTCCAAACAATCGTAAAGCGACAGGTGGCGAGGAAACGCTGTTTTGTACGCATTTTGGACGAGTCGGCGTGCGGGGAATGCGCGGCTTCTCGGCCCACGCACTGAACAGAACAGATGCGAGAGAGGTAACAACTTCTCGGGAAGTCAGACCTCGTGTTCGCGGAAGCACTGGGACAAAACTTCCAACTGAACCATAGCTACGGTACGGGTGCTACGATGATAGGATAACGATCACTATCGGCCGACAATCACCTCTAGGGATGATTGATCGGCGGGGTCTCTAAAAAGGCAGATACTAAAATTTTCATTACATAACTAAAGTAATTTGAAAACCGTGTGTGAGACGTAATTTCACAAACAGAGTGAGTGAAACACTGTGCGTGCTTTCTCTCTCAAAGTACGCAAATGGCTTCAAATCACCACATCGCGCCTGTCTATAAGCGAGCTGCATTGCCACACAGTGATACAATCGAGGCAGTGTCGCATTGTCACCTAAAGTTTATAAATTGCATTTCTTTTTAATTCTTGGCAGTGTTTAACCATTCAGCGCTCTTGCACTCTTCTGGAGACTGTGTGTTCATGCACACTCACAGCGTACACACATAATGTCAGGTTCACACATACTCTGTTTGCAGTGCATACGTGGTATGTATTTTTTCCGCGCTCATGTTAACAAATTAAAGCGTTCACAACACACGGTTGCGGTCCGTCAGTGCGTTCAGCACTGCAGAGGCCAGTGATAGTTTACGCATCGGTCTATTTTTGCTGCCTGCAAGCGCGAATTAAAGTCCGGCAATTGGGTGCAGTAAATATGAAACAATGGGTTGACAGAAAAGTTAGTACTTACACCATAAATCATATTATAAAAACATAATTTAAAATCTATTGTTTCACAGTCAACACATATGGCTTTGTGGCTAGGTTTAAAGGGAAAGAGCACTTTAAGATAAAGAAGGCAATAACAGATGGCACTCATGGAGGAAGGAAAACAAAGTTATTTATGAACTGCAGGATTGCTTGTAATAAAGATTTAAATGCAAAAGGAAAGGCAGTAGGGCTGACTATTTCTGTCAATGGTTAGTTTGTGGTAACGTAAGAAATATAGTTTTTAAATGTTTTGCCACTTGCTTGAGCCACTTAATATATAAATCTAGAAGTAAAAAGCAAAAGTAAAAAGCCATTGAAAATGTGTTGCTTTTATTATTGTGTTTAACATGTCTGTACAGATTGTAGTACTGTTACTCGTGTAAAAAAAAGAAAAAAAGAATGCAATGCCTGAACAAGCATTTTCAGGACAATGTTTGCGTTGTGAAATCAAAATAATGGATAAATGTTGTGTGTGTGGTAAACAGCCAAGGATCAGTAGCGGACTCCTCCACAAGAGCCACCTAAAGGGATTAACCACATTTCAAAAATGAAATTCAGGCCTGGAATAATGTTCTAAAAATCCTATTGGAGTAATAAATAGTTATACATGATAAAAGGAAGGCTTTTAAAAGATCTGTATATAGGCAGATACTGCTTCTGGATCAGGACTCAAAAAAATCATGACGGCAGCACCCCTAGCTAAGGTTTATCCAAAAAAGGTCGTAGGTTTGTCAGTATGAAATGTTCTATGGAAAAACAGCCCATAAAAGGTCTGAAAGTTGGACAGACTGAGATTCAGTAGGAAGACCTTTTACTCTCTAGTCTTATAGAACATTCATGTGTCACAGAAGTGGCACAGAGCTGTCTTGTTACAGTGGAGATGCACCAAAATGAATCAAAGACTTATACCGAATACTTTTATTTTATGTGTGTGTTTGAATATTCTTGCTTGAAACGTTTCTTCCAATCAATTTTTGTCAAATGTATCATATTCTTGTTAAAGAAACCATGTCCAAAATTATACTCTGCAAGAACGGGAAAATTCAGACCATGTGACTGATAAGATAACATTTTGATTTATGAATTGGGAGGAGAAACATCCAACACACCGAGCAAAGACAATTTCTAATTGGTCCCCCCCCACACAGGCAACGCATTTGGGATGGCTACAACCCGGTTTAAATACTCAGGACACCATCAAATTATGCTTTTTAGTCATGCTTTAAGCCACTGATTTTTAGCTTTTAGCTTCAAGTCATCGCTTCTAGCCTTTAGTCATGCTTCTAGGTTTTTCCTTGCCTTTTTGCCACCGCATTTTGATGCTGGTTTTTAGTGCTCTTTGAGCGTGCTCTGGCTTACACGCCAGCAGCTCCTCTAAAACCATGAGGAGAAAACCCATCTAATCTTGTTACTACAATTCTTCTACTTTAATTTAATTTTCTTTTCCATTGAGAGTTTTGGGTTCAGAGTTAAGTTTTGTCTCCGAGTTCACCCCGAATCTGACAGCCTCAAAACTTCAACCAGCCCACAACTGGCTTTCCAAGACGTCACTTCAACGACTACTGAACTTCCAGCCAATCAGCAACCTCGGGAAACCCCCTTTTCTGCAATGACTACAACAAAGGGAACCCCCCTACTCAGGCAAGGCAAGTACCTCCAGATTCTAGCTTAACTGGTGCATTTAATATAAATTTTAACCTCATTGAGGAACTCAATGCGAGGGTTAATTAAGTGATTGATGATTGTTCAGAGCTATGCAATTCCACATATTGCTGTAAACTTGGGATTTCACATTTTCATTCTCTCAAACTCATTATTTCCTCACTTTCTCTCTTCCTGCAACTTGTATGAATGTGTGAGTGCATGTGTTTATGTGTTAGATTATATCGTCTTAGATTTATCTAATAAAGTCTTATTCATATTGAAAAGAGAAGTATCTTGTTTTGTGCTTGCAAGTTAATGTCTTAAACTGGCGATCTTGTTACTGTGATAATAAATAGTGTTTTCACTATATTTTGGATATTAATATCCATGCAGAATTGATGTTATATGGCTCGTTCAATGAATCGCTGGCCGACTCAGTGATCAACCGTAAACATATTAATGGTGGAGTTCCCTTTAAAATCTTAAATGATTCCCTTTGAGCTAAACTGACTCACAGGGACTTACAAAGTGCCTTCCCTTACAAAGTGCTTGACTGAGGTTAAAGGTTGGTTTGCAAATAATGTCTTACAATTAAATGAAGATAAGCCTGAGTTTATTATATTTGGTAACAAACAGTTTGAGAGAGGTGTGGTTGAAAGCCACAGACTACTCTCCAACAATTTGGATGGTTATGTGAGGAACTTGGGAGTAATTTTTTATTCTGAAATCCGTTTTGACCGTCAAGTAAACATTGTTGTGGAAACATCTTTGTTTCAGTTAAGGAAATTGTCTTAACTGAAAACTATCCTTTCAAACAAGGACTTTGAGACTGTTTTACGTGTTTTTTTCTCAACACGATTGTATTATTGTAATGCCTTATATCTTGGCGTAAGTGAATCGCTGGATACTCGTCTTCAGTATGGTTTAAAATGCTGCAGCAAGATTTTTAACAAACACCAGAAAAAGTGAACATAGGTTTTATATGTTGGCATCTCTGCACTGGCTACCTGTAAAATATTGAATACAGTACAAGGTGATGATGTTTGTTTATAAAGCACTGCTTGATCAGGCTCCTGAGTATATAAAGAATATGCTAAAACCTTACCAATCTCATTGTCCTCTGCACTCTTCTCAGAGCATGCTCTTAACTCTCCCATGGTCTCGCCTGAGGCGTTGTGGAGATTGCGCTTTTTCTGTTGCAGCACTGGCACTTTGGAACACACTGCCATTATCTATAAAATCCTTGTCAAGCATGGACATTTTTAAAAGGGAGTTGAAGACTTGCTTGTTTTATATGTTTGATTAGGTCAGACAATTGTGAACGATTTGTTCTAGGTTTCATGGTGTTATGTTATTAATATCTTTTGATTTCTAGATTATACACTATTAATGTATAGCACTTTGGTCCATTTTTATGATTTTGAAAGTGCTTGAAAGTGCTTTTGAAAGTGAAATTGCACAGATAAGTAATTCAATTGTGGTCTGAACGTCAAAGCATAAGACAAGACCAGACACTGATTGTGTGCAAATTCAGGCCCCGTCCACACGGAGACGCGTTTAGCTGTATACGCATACATTTTGTATTGTATAGGCATTTCGTCCAGACGGATCCGGCATTTTGGTGAGAGTGAAACCGATATTTTTTTAAATCGGGTCCCAGAGTGGATAAATCTGAAAACGCATAGTCCAAGTCTTCTTCTCCGTTTTTGGTGTATCTCTGTGGCAGAATTACAGCGTCACATACTGGTCTGGGATGTATACTACATCGTTTTGTGGTTTCGTGTGGACGCAGATATTTCTTGAGACGAGGGAGAAAAAAAGATTGGATAGGGAAAGCTCTGGCTTCGTGTGGACACAGCCTCAGGGTATTGTTCATGATGAAGGGTTAATGAGTACTCAGGTAGAGGTGATCAGTACTTGAGTGAGTGAGCGGTGTGTGTCAGGGTGCGGAAGGCCGGCATGGTTGTGAAAGCTGACTCCTGGACTAAAGCATTTTCAAACCTTTGGGAGGCACTGTATAATTCAAACATTCAGGAAAAAGTGATGCAAAGTTGAACGCAATGCATGGAAACATGTTATAAATCAGGGGTAAGCAAACGGTCATGGAGAGCCGATGTCCTGCAGAGTTTGCTCCAACCTGAAAAGAAAAAAAAAAAAACTGCCTGTGCCTTAGTAATCTTGGAGACATGATTAGTTGTTTCAGGTGTGTCTGATTGGGGTTGGAGCAAAACTCTGCAGGACAGTGGCTCTCCAGGACCAACGTTGCCTACTCCTGTTATAAATGAAGAGTTAATTTGCAAAAACAGATAACTCAGTTTATTAATTTTCATAAATCATGTTTTTTTTTATTGTGCATTCCAAGTAATTTCAATCAAACTGCAGTTGAGTTGTTTTTATTAAATAATAATAACTTAAACAAATACAGGTAACTAACCACATAAAAAATGTTAATTGAAAAGTAGCATTTTTTATAGTCTATATATATATATATTATATATGATATATATAGTAAAAAGTTTTTTTTTTAGCAAAGCAATAATCCACCATGTCATTTTTCAGAGTTAATCTCCTCAGCTGACAATGTACAGTAGACGCCTAAACTTTGTTGTTGTGATTACACGCGATAGGGAGCTTTTCCCTCACCACTGTAATGTGCTGCTTTAGCAAGGTTCCGTGAAAAGTTTTGGCGAAAATGATCATCCTTGACCACTTTTAGTCAGCTTTGACGAAACTCCTCTCAGCTAGCGCGTCTTTTCAAAGTGACTAGCAGACTTGGTAACCTGACCTGAATACTGCGTGCTGATTCGCTAAAAATGACTTATCGGGTTTTGTTCACAAACAACAAGGTGTGCTTGTCGGTTTCTGCTGTAAAACGTGAACTCGCGATGCCTTAAAGTGGACAATACTGGCTTTTGTGACAAAACATGTTTAGGGTTCAGAGCATGCTATTTGTGGAGAATAACGCACAGCAGTCAGTTCATTTTGTTTAAAAGTGCCGTTTTTGCAAATTAACTCTTCAAATGGTGAGCAGATCTGTAAGGTCTTCAAATAATGTTGATTTTGTTATTGTGTGATCAACCGATTTGAAACACTCACCTTCTGTAACACCCCAGAGGACAAAAGCCATAAACATCATAATATTTGGAAGAAATGCATGAATAACCCCAATAGTCCTGACACGTTTGGGTGCAACGGGGTCTAAAGAACAAATACAGAATGTTAGTGTATGTATATCATCTTGAGCCACTTTACATACACTTACCTTATTAAATGTTTACTCAGCTGTGACTGTAGTTTCTAAGCAAATCCCTAAGGCTAAGTCACCATGGGTTCTCTAAATAATTTCCCAAGGGTTTTTTATGATGAGTTTTGTTCGTTGACAGCGTTGTACATTCACTTCTCCCACCTACAATCCCTGCCGATACCGAGACTCGAACCCATGACCTTTGGGTTACAATTCTGACTCTAACCATTAGACCAAGACTAAACCATTCTAAAAATGGTTGGTTGATTTTCCTAAAACTCTAACACTGTGACATTGATATACTCTATTTGGACATCTCTCCACATTGAATAAATGTCTTTGAGTTATTTTCCTGTAAACATACCTGTGATAAATTGTGATCTGCAGTAGATCAGACAGCAGAGCAGAAGTGCAGATCCAGATGCAGCAATACAGAGAATCAGCATCATTATGTGTGAAACAGAGAAACCTGTTAAAATACAGAGATTAGACTATAGACAGAACACAAAGTTGGTGTCATTTATTAGTGGGGCAAATGGAACATGTGCCCACTATTGTTTGTGAAGTCTGATTTAGTCCTTACCACTTCTTGAAACAGCATTCAGCAATATTTCAAATACAGAAGAATCACCAACACATGAAATTGATCACTCTTCTGCAGCTAAAAGGACTCACTACCCAAAGCAGCAGTAAACAAACATATGCCTGCTGTTGATATACATTAATTAACATATGTGGTTTATTAAAATAAAACGTGAAGTTGGATTAGGTTAGGAAGGTGGACATTAAAATTCATCGCAACAGACCTTATATGGGAATTACAATCTGTCACAGAAATATTTAAATAACCAAGCTTGATTCCGTAAACATAAATGAAAGGTCCAGTCAGACCACAACTAAAATATTGTCCTGTAAATTAATGGAAGAATATCGGCAACACTTTTGCTAGTAATTTACTGTTAACAGTTATTTGCAGTAATCTACTTTACAGTATGCTACTGTAATACCATTAACTAAATCAGAATGAGCTTTATTGCCAGGTATGTTTACACATACGAGGAATTTGTTTTCACGACAGAAGCTCCACAGTGTAACAGAATGACAGTGACAGAACAAAAAACACAGATAATAAACAATAAAAAGTAAATAAGGAATAAAAAATATATAAATTGACAGTTGTATGTGCAGGTATATTACAATAGACAGTTATGTATGTACAGGTACTGTATATTATGCGCAAATTTGAGGTGTAGACTGAGTATGAGTGTTAGATAAATAAGTGTATGAGTGAATAAATAGTGTGTGTTCCACAGTTATTGTTAAGTGTTCATGAGATGGATGGCCTGAGGGAAGAAACTGTTCCTGTGTCTGGTCGTTCTGGTGCTCAGAGCTCTGTAGCGTCGACCAGATGGCAACAGTTCAAAGAGGGAGTGTGCTGGATGTGAGGGGTCCAGAGTGATTTTGCCAGTCCTTTTGCTCACTCTGGATAAGTACAATTCTTGGAGAGAAGGGAGGGTTGTACCAATGATTCACGCAGCAGTCCGGACTACCCTCTGTAGTCTTCTGAGTTTGGTAGCTGAGCTGAACCAGACAGTTATTGAAGTGCAGAGGACAGATTCAATAATGGCGGAGTAGAATTGTTTCAGCAGCTTCTGTGGCAGGTTGAACTTCCTCATCTGGCGAAGGAAATAAAACTGTCGTCTTAACTAATTGTCAATTTGCACCTTTAAGTTTATAAACTAATATTTACAGTGTGTGCATGATTATTATGCAAGTTGATACTTTGATCATATTTTTTTCCAAGCATTGCCTCAACTGTCTTACACTGTATATCCTAATCTTTTGATATAGAGTTTTATATGGGTGGTGCTATCCTTTTGTTTATTCATACTATTCTGTTATTTTCATGATACTGTCAATTCATTTTTGTTATTATTTTGGTTTACAAAACTATCAAGTAGATGAAAAATTATTATAGATAGTTTTTTACCTTCTAGTACTTTCTACATACTTCCTAGAATAGGTATAAATAAAGTGCATTCGGAAAGTATTCACTGTTAGACTCCCGTCTAGCCCAGGGGTAGGCAAGTTTGGTCCTACGCAGTCCTGCAGAGTTCAGCTCTAACCCTGAAAAACAACCTCACCTGTCTAAAGCCTTAGTAATCCTGAAGACATTGATTAGCTTGTTCAGGTGTGTTTGATTAGGGTTGGAGCTGAACTCTGCAGGACTCGGGCTCTCTAGGACCGAACTTGCCTACCCCTGGTCTAGTCACTCTGCCATAAAGCCCAGATCAGTGGAGGGCTGCAGTGATGGTTGTCCTTCTGGAACACAGAATCTCTGGAGCACAGTTATAGTAACCATCAGGTTCTTGTTCACCACTCTAACCAAAGCCCTTCTCCATCAATTGCTCAGTTTGGCTGGGCGACCAGCTCTTGGAAGAGTCCTGGTTGTGCCAACCATCTTCCATTTGAGAATTATGGAGGCCATTGTGCTCTTGGGAACCTTCAGTGCTGCAGAAATGTTTTGTAGCCTTCCCCAGATCTGTGCCTTGCAACAGGTCTCTGAGCTCTGCAGGTAGTTCCTTTGACCTCATGGCTTGGTTTTTGCTCTGATATGCATTATCAGCTGTTAAACATTTTATTAAGATGTGTGTGCCTTTCCAAATCATGTCCAATCAATTTAATTTACCACAGGTGTACTCCAATCAAGGTGTAGATTAGTGTTGTGCGATATGCTTCATTTTCAGATTACCATATCGTCAGCCTGTGAGATCGCCGATAAATTATATTATCGCGTGGGGGCGGGGCAGTGCAATACTTCACTAATTTATTAATAATTTAATCATTTCTAAACGTAAAACGTGGAGTTGGTTAACTACAAAAACGTCACATCGCCTATTTGGCAATTTTTGGTTTTAAACCAGATGCAAAAGGTGAGCCTTAGGATATAAATCAAGCAGTCTGCAAAATTTGCACCAATGTTGTGTCTGTAAGAGAGTCTCAAACGTCAAACTTGTTCGTACATTTGCGTACTCACCACCCCACTGAGGCTGTTAAACTAGCACCAAAAGAAGCTTCAGTGACGGTCAGCAAAGGTCCAAGTCAGTCATCAATTGACGGAGCTTTTGCAAATAGCACCAAGTACAAACGAAACAGTGAAAGGTGGGCCTGGTGCACAGCAGCTGTTTCTAAGTATATCGCGAAGGAGATGGTTTCCTATCATACAGTTGATAAGGAACGTTTTAAAGAACTACTTCAGACATTTGACAAACAGTACAAGCTGCCAGGGCGCAAGTATTTAACCAAAACTGGTATCACTGATCTGTACAATAAAATGAGGGAGATCATCGCTAAAGATTTGAAAGTGGTTGACTTTGTCGCTTTGACCACAGACATGTGGTCAAGCTTAAATATGATCCCCTACATGTCTGTTACAGTCTATTATATTTCAGAGGAATAAAAACTGAGTGCTAAATATCTCTAAACAACATTCGTCCCGGAGAACCACACTGCAGAGGTACTGGCTAAGATGATGGTAGAGGTCTTGAATGATTGGAACATAAAAGAGAATCAAATTTTCTGCATCACTACTGACAATGGGGCGAATATTGTTACGGCAGACCTGCCAACCTGTACACATTTTGCGTAGCGGGTACGCATTTTGACCTTAAAGTACGCTGGGACGATTTGACACTCTAAACTACGAGCAAAAACCTGGTGACCTGTCCATGCACAGTAAACAAGCAACAGAAAAAGATGAGGAGTTCAACCAATCAGAGCGTTTTTTTCCAGATTTGCATTTAAATAATTTCGTGTGGTTTTAGTTCTCTCCAAACTGGCCCCTTTTTTTTTGTGGGTCCGTGAGTCGTCGCTGAGGATGAGGGGGGGGAAACAATGCATGGTGCATCGGAAAAAGAAACATAAGCCGAGCATGACTTTTAATCTGAGCTTTTCTAACCTGTTGTCTAACAAAAACAAGAACATAGAACATAATCAGGGCTCCTAATTTTTTCTGCCGGTGCGACTAATTTTTGCGAGTGGTCGCACTGGCGCGACCACCATGTTGTTCAACTCATAAGTGCTGCCATTTCTGTAGCATATGAGAAACATCAAACGGCAAAAGAAACAAAAGCGAAACTTAACCGCGCTACGTTTCAGCTGCGCAGCGTGGACCGCTACGCAAACAAACTTGAATATATGTTTTTTTGCGCAGGGGCGCCCTCTAGTATCCAGTATGAATGAAACAGACATTACATTTGTTTATAGCACTAAATAATGGCCAATCTATAAAATAATACTTCTCTCAAAATAAATTAAGTAGACATATGATAATCCATGTTTTACTCCAGTGTACAACCAATTATGGAGTTGAATTAAAGTATACGGGTTTTTTTGATTTTAATCGCTAAAAAGCACTCTGTTGTGCCAAACCATCAGAACCAAACTGAAAACTGTGGTTAAAAAACTGTTATTGAACCTTGGGCTAACTGTCTTGTTGCATTCCTACTGTTACTCTAAAAATACGTATACCGGACTTATCACAAATGATGCACACTTGAGACCACCTATGAGAAAAAATTTAACATGAAAGTATAGCATTTTGCACATTGTGCAATTTACGATTTTGAAATAGCCATCAAGGACCTTGAAGTAATGTAGGAATAGGCTATATGACCCCCGGTATCACCCCATATCAACACACTGATGTACTCAATTTCCAAAGGATGGCAGGTCTGTTACGGCCATACGAGGGCTCAAATGGTCATGGCTAAACGTTTTTTTCCTGATGACAAGAGCCGTCGCACACTCCCAAACCTAACTTGACAGGACATTGCCATACTAGAGGCTGTCAAAGATGGCTTGAAGCCTGTCGCAGAATTTACTGATATATTATCAGCTGAAAATTACGTGACAGTCTCATCTCTGCTGCCGATGCTGCATCTTATGACGGATATCCTGAAGGAGGAGATGGCTGATGTAAAGATGATGGCAGAAATTAAAAAGGGGATCTTAGAGAAACTTAAATCGAAATATGACGACAACACACTTCAGTTGCTGCGAAAAGGGACCCTCCTTGACTCAACTTGAACCCTGAACAACTTGATGGAAAGATAAAATCAAGCCACCTGTTTGCATCAGAGCGGGGGAGGAGGGGAGGAGGAGGAAGAGAAAGAAGTAGCACGTGCAGCAGCTCAGATACAGCCTGCTGAAAAGACCAAAACTCTGGGACGTCTTCTGGGCAGAGTGGAGCAGTCTATGTCCACAATCCCCGCTGAGATCACATCCTACTTGCAAGAGGAAGATATTGATGGCGATGACAATCCACTGGAATGGTGAGGGAAAAAAAGGAAGCTGCTATCCTTTAACAGCAAACATGGCTAAAAATACCTGTGCATTACTGCAAACAGCACTCCATCAGAGCGCGTGCTCAGTGCAGTGGGCAACATAGTTACTCCCCACTGCAACCTCCTCAAACTAGACAGAGTAAACCAGCTTGTTTTTTTAGCTAAAAATCTGTAGACATAAATACCTGAATGGTATAACAAAAATTACCTTAATTGTTTCGGGCCTTGTGTTTGTTTTAGGAATAAGTTCATTCGAGAACATTTGAGGTGGTAATTTAACTATTTTGATCCTTCATTTTAGTTGTTGTTCTTTCATTGTCGTTTTCTTTATTTATCAAAGCCTATTTTGTTATTTATTATATTTAGGTTACCATCAACCTGTCTCACAGCCTGTCTATTTTAATGGGAATTAGGGTATTTTTGTGCCGGGGCTAAGACAATACAACAATTACAATATTTATAGGCTACATTGTCTGCTGAAATTAAAGTATTTCACTGCACTTTAACAATAAATCTAAATTGAATGGCTTACTATGTGCAATATTTTGTGTTAACTCGTTCTTAAGAAGTGTTCGTTGTCATTGTTTGAAATAAAGCGGATTGTAAATTTGCATGTTGACGGAAAGTGTTGTGTGTTTGGACATATTAGACTGTTATTATAGTTTATCATTTTAATCATATAATAACAGTAATAGCAATTTGTTATTGTATTATTATTATTAGTATCAATAAAATTGTATGTTTATGTGCTACGCAAAGAAAATGAAATGCTATCACATATGACGTTTCCGTTTTCGCCTTGGCTCATATCATGACTCATATATCACTTTACAATGTAATTTTGAAATTACATTGTAGTCTTTTAAAAACATGTTCACTGAGTAATTCTCATTTTAAAACTCAAATGCGCGTGGTGTTGCAAGTATCGGTTAGGCTATGCAGTGATGTTGACGTGAACAATAGGTTATAGCTGGGCAAATTTGTAATTCATTTTATTATTAATAATACTAATAATTTAATAAGAAAATCCTATTTTATACATCATCGGAAACAAGCCAAATATCGTCTTGAAATCGCCAAAGGCCTCAGCTTTCGGCGATATCTCTGCCTGTCATCGGTACGCGATACTATCGTCTATCCCTAGTGTAGAAGCAACTCAGCAACGATAAGAGAAATGGGAGGCACCTGAGCTAAACTTCAAATGTTGTTGCAATAATACTTATGTGCATGTGATATTTCAGTTTTTCTTTTTTAATAAATAATTTTTTTGTCAATTTTTTTAATACATTTACAGACATTTCTAAAATTCTGTTTTCACTTTGTCATTATGAGGTATGGAGTGCAGACTAATGAGAAAAAAATAATAATTTCAACAATTGTATCAGACTGCAACATAACAAAATTGAAGAAAAGTGAAGGGGGTCTGAATACTTTCTGAATTCACAGTATTTACTTTCTTAAAATTATTTGCAGCCAAAAAAAAAAGCCAATCCAAAAATGAATTCCTCTACTGTATTGAATTGTAAGAGTAAACTGGTTTGTGTTTAACAGTTAGTTAGTTCAATAGTGTAATAGCTGGTTTAATAGTTTATGCTCAAGTCTATCTGTTACTCACCCAGTTGCTCCAGTACTACAGTTGCATTGGCTGAAAGTCCTCCAGCAAACACCTCACACATGTAAACTCCTTTATCCTCAGTTCTGACGCTCTTCAGTCTGAGAGAGAAGTTTCCTTTGGGGATTTCAGCAGTGAAGAACTCAACTCTGTCTCTGTATTGCACATCTGTTGCCTCTGGTAAAGCCTTATTGTTTTGGTAGAGTAGAACTATAATATCTTCATCTTCATCTGTTTTCATCCATGAAACCTCTTCAAAGTCTTCAGGTGGGATGTGAGAGTCTACAGAGCAGTTCAGAGTGACGTCTTCACCCACAGACGCAGATATGGAGCGACTCGATCCTGATACTCTCAAACGCTCTGAACGAATGAAATAAACAGTGGATTTTACATCTAATATTACTTTTTTAATCATAAAAACCGATGGGAGGAACTCGTGTAATCCAGACTTACCAACATCTTTTATTTGAACCACATGTTCTCCAGAATCCTGCTGACTGTGAACTTTACATTTATACTGTCCTTCATCTTCAGCTCTCAGATCGTCCAGCCGGAGGGAGAAGTTTCCATGTTGAATCTGATCAGTGAAGAAATGAGCTCTATTCTGATAATCCTGCTGCTGAGATTCTGCTCGACTCTCACCGTCCTGATACAGATGAACCAGAGTCTCTGAGTCTGTTCTTCTCCATTCCACCTCCAGATCCTCCACTGATAAAAGTTCGTCAACAGAACAGGGCAAAACCACGGAGGATCCCAGAGGAGCAACCAGAGGACCAGAGGGACCGTGCACAGTCAAACCTGAAATATGAATAAACAATATTCATTAAATAATAAACACTAGGATGCTCAGCATGTAACAACTATAAATACAGAAATAAACTATTTCTGCTCTGTACAAATTCATTTGTATAAAGAGTTGTGTATTATTGGTGCACATAAACTGTTAATTTTACCTTTGATTAAAAATCTAAAAGACTGAAAACCATTTCTCTAATACTGTTCCGGTAAAAAAAAAAACAGGGTAAAGAATTAACTTTTAGTTTACTTTTCAATGAAAAGATTAGCAACACTTCCTGGTAGTGCTGACTCTGGCTACTATATAACCCGATCATATTTAGCACATGTAAATGTATTGTCATTTTCAAGGTTATTCCCTTCCCACAGTCACCTTTGGCTGCTCTTTTTATATATTTTTTTTATTTTAAGATTAATGAATTATAGTTAGTTAACCAAATATCAAAACGTAGCCAGAAAATGCATAGTGTCATTTTAATATCAACATCAGGTTCTGCACATTTAATCCTTCTCATGTCTAAAACAAATATATTCAACTCGCCTAGAAGAATGCTTCAAATCTCTTTAATCTGTTTGAAGAGCAGCTCGATTAGGCATCGGCTATTTGCACTAAGTGCAGATAGCGATAGAGCCGTGTATGATTTATCTAATGGCTTGGAAAACGCCTATTTTTCACATTCCTTATAGCACCGCGGTCAAGCCAGCGAGTTCAGAAAAACACGGTCAAGCCAGCCGCGGTGTTCGCGCGTATTACAATGATTACGGTAATTGCATGAACACACAGAGAGAACGCACTTTCAGAGCACTTTTCATTTAGACGCCCAGAATTGAGATATAATACAACAAGATGACATTTCTCGATTTCTTTTTTTTTGTACTCCTGCTTTAATATGCGTGTTATTTATTGGTGTTTTGACGGATGTGTGTTACTGTATTTTTCGACCTTTCAACTCATAGCAGGATTCCTAGAAAAAGA